>CAIGRB010076531.1:48872-61034 GCA_903798255.1 Fraxinus quadrangulata
GTGGTCGACAATAATAGTGCAACTAGAAAAATGGTTAAATTCTTGTCAAATATAATTAAAATTTCTATATTACTTTTATCTTTAGTACTGGTTGTATTGAACTATGTTTTCATATATATATAATTTTTACGTTTTAGTGCGTTTACATATATATTGAATAATTTCTAATATTATTTAATTAAATATTAATAAACGATCTCGCTTTTACAATCGTTAATGGTTGACGTTGACTGATCGACGTTGACTAGTCAACGTCCGCCCGGGCTGAGTTTAGATCCTGGGTCCGCCACTGATCATGGGTTGTGTTACTATAGCTTTTATTTATTTAACAATGTACAATCTATTTTTAGAAAATATAGGTAGATTCATGAATTTTACCTAGTTAAAAAAATATATAGTGTTGACCACAAAAAATATGCCAACAGGTACCAGACCCACTCGTGTTTTGGCAAGCTAATTACGACACGTGTTGATAAATTACTAGTCAAAAATGTTGAGTTAGAACATATGAGAAACTTTTGACACGAGACAAATATGTTAGTGATCCGGTAAATAAAAAAAAATATACGATAATGAACGATAATTTAGGAAACTAAATAAATACCATTATTACACTATCTTCTTCTTCAAAATTACAGTGTCAAAGAGAGAGAGTGTATTTATGTCCTTGATCTCTTCTTTTTTCCAACCCTTTCTATGACACTAAGAGGGTTTAGTTATAGTATTACTTGTACAATAATAATCGTTGGATGGGGGACGCGTGGCCTCATTTCCTCGACTAAAACATTATCTCATAGGCATCATTTCAAATTGTTTTAGTTTAGGGCGCCCTAAATACTTCTGAAGAGGGTAGTCAACTCATGCCCTGTGTTGACATGATTGATCATTTCCATTCATTGCAACTATCCAATCAATCATTCCAAGATCTTAGGTACTTTAAGATCTTCAATCTTAGCTCATCATTTGTCAAGGTTGAACTTCGAATTCTACATTATTGAGCCTCAATTTGAGGTATGGGCTTCTGAGCTTAAATTTGAACAAGTAATGCTTCAACTTTAGAAATCTATCAATTTGTTCAATGCTTCCACTTTCCCTTAAGCCTCGACATTGAGGTGCTTCGGTAATAGGTACTTCGGCAATTGGCGCCTCGGCATGGCAGATGGGTTTTGACAAATGGGCTTCGGCAAAATGGGCTTCGGTCATTTCTCCCTAGCTATTGTGGCCACAACATATAGTATTGTTAGTTTGTAAATGAGAAACTAAATTCAATGTACAATGGATTTTGCTATTTATAAATAATGAATTACATAATATGATGTGGGGGGAAAAAGATTGAAAGAAAAAGTTGATTGTGTTTTAAACCGTCAAAAAATAGAATGTCATATATCATTATGTAAATCTTGATATATATGTACAATATTTAAGAAAATAAGGAATTATTTGATAAATTAACAATCGATTAACTAATAACTTGTTTATTTAACAACTATTTAAATTTGCTAAATTAGTATATTTTCTTTGATCCCAATATATGAATTAACAGAGGTTTAACTATATCCTTCTTCTCTATTTTCTTGATTTACTAATGAAAAAATTTGAAAATTTTGTCAAGATATGGATATGGTGCAAAATTTTATGTCAGTTTTAAACATAATATATAGAATTGTTGTGGTCATCTACTCATCTAGATAAAGGCAATAGTAGATTTTGTAAGCCATTTTTGTAATTTATTTTTAAAGAAACTGTGCTACATCATGTAGAGCGTACGGAACATCCTAGATTGACACCCATAACGAGCTGTGTCACAAGAAATCCTGAACATGTATTAATAAATAAAAATAGATCGTTCATGCAGATTTCACAAGCTCAAATACTAATGACAACAAAGCTAATTGCATGTGGCCGATATTTCCACAAACTTGGAATAAAATGAAGAGATGTGGGCTAGACATATTATCCCTAATTTTGCTGAAGCCAAGAATATTTCCTCGAGGAATAAACCTCTATAGTGTTCTCCATTGTTTTTTGTGGAGATAGTTGATGAGGATTCCTCTCAATTTTTCTAAGTTCTTTTGCTACATCAATCATAAATGGCCTGTCTTCTTCCTCTGGATCAACACATCTCAAAGCAATATATAGAAAAGCTAGTATTTGCTGAATTTCTTCAACTCCTCTGCACTCTTCTAAAATTTTAGGATCCACAATTTGATCTAACCCATCCTTGCCAATGTTTTTAATTACACCGTGTAAGAGAGGTGAGAAATCTTCATTATCCATGCTCAAAGTTCTCCGTCCTGTTAATAGTTCTAACAGTAAAACGCCAAAGCTAAATACATCTGTTTTCTGAGTGACAACGCCAGACGAAGCATATACGGGGTCTAGATGCCCAACTGATCCACAAACGATATCTTTAACTTGCATTTCACCCGGTGGAAGAGATATAGAAAGGGAGAAGCTGAACAGTTTGGCAACACCGAGCTCGTCTATGATGACTTTTCTTGGTTTTAGATCCCTAAAAATGATAGGTGTGGAAAATGCAGTATGAAGATAGACAACTACATTTGCAATGTCATTCGCTATTTTTAATCTATTTTTCCATGGTAATGCAAGGTTGGATGCAAAAAGTAGATCAGAAAGAAGTTGGGTCCGACAAAATTTGTAGATTAGAGCAGGATACTCGAACTCTAAACAACAACCAATCAACTTCAAAACGTTCTTGTGGTGGCTCATTTGTGAATTAATTGCTACATCACGAATAATACGATGCACAATACTTGAATCATTGCCTTGAAACTTCTTTACTAAAATTGGTCGTTTGTCAAGAAAACCCGTGTACATACTCCCATCAAAGTTGCTAATATCAAGACTCTCAGCAAAGCCATTTGTGGCCTTAATGATCTCTCCGGCATTGAAATTACGTATAGGAATCTTATATCTAGCACTGAAAGTAGCAATAAGCTCTTCGAGTAGTGCACTTCCATTTTTCAAGAAATGTGTTTCCGTTTCCTTCTTTCTTGATTTGAATTCTCTTCTCATCAAGGAATCCATTTCCCGGTACACTGTGAAGCACTTTACGCACAGGACTTACATCAGTATATACAAAATTCTACAAAAAGTACCAGAAGAAAGAACAAACTTCCCGACTAGGGTAAAATGCATATTCATTATTTATAGTGCATGGTTTTAAAATATTTACATGATTTTTATATGTTAAGAGATGAAATCACGTCGAACAAAGATGAATATATAGACCAACTTATAAGGGTTTTGGTTACTTTTTTTAATAAGTTTGATTTTTAAGATGGAACCTCAAATCTTAATGAATCTTGTTACAGTACATTAAGGGTTACATAATGTCACATGACATTCTACCATTTGTCAGTTTAAATACAATCAACTTTTTTATCCAATTTTTTCTCTCCATATCATATTATGTATAGGGAATTATTCACATAAACCATACAGGTGGTGCATTTTCTGTCATTGTTAGGTTCAAAATCAATGAAAAATTGCCAAGTGTTATTCTGTACAAATTCTGTCAAGTTTTTCTTGTACTTGTAGCATAATTGTATTATGTAACTCTTTATGTATAATTTTAATATAGAAGTAGCAAAATTCAATCTTAATATGATATTAGAATCCATTAAACTTTAACGAGCAATTCGATCCGATTAAGACTTTAAAAAATAAGCATGCAAATTTTAAGATTGATTTGTTCAAACGAACTATCATCTTACAGGGACATTTTATGAGATAAAATCCTATATTGAACCATCTTGCGGGGTATATTTTTTAATAAGACCGATCTTTTAAAATGAAACCCCGAACCTTAATATTCTATAATTAAGTAAATTAGCCCGAATTGTTGGTAGTGTCTAAATTTTTTTAACAAATCAGTTAGTTAATTACTCTTTATTTTCAAAACTATATGTAAGATGGGGCTCAAATTATATTGTGCTATAATCTTACGAAACTTTAAAATAAAATAAAAAGAAATAAAATCTGAAAAGCCGTATAACATAAACGGCAAATTGATTCATTCAACTATCCGTTGTAGATAGAATTGAAAAGCATCGAATAGATTTTACAAATTAAAAAAGTATTCAAATTAGATATTTATAATTTCTGAAAAAATATTTACCTTTTGTGTAATCTTTGCAAGGGCAAGAAAGAATTGCGATGCACTTTCCTTGCTCTCAATCTCTCTCTCAGCAACCCTGTTGAACGTAAGTTGTATCTTCTCCAATAAATTCTGCAACCTTGCTCAACTTAGGTCGTATCTTAAAATAATGGAAAGCAATCGTTTGGAAGTTCTATTGTTACCTCTTGAAAAGATAGTCAATGATAATTGTATGCTATTGTAAATATGAGAGTCGAGTATTGTTTTGATGATGACTATGTTGTTAATTATTGAAATTGATTAATCTTAACTTTATGTGAATGAGCTGGACTGTTCCAGCCAGTTCAACCGGAATCAAAATCGGTCGTTATAAAATCTCTAATTAAAAATTCGTCCCAAAATTCGTTAAATCGACCGATTTTTGGAAAAATCATGACTCGTTCATGATTTAACCAATTCAATCTATGTAAATGCATATTTTTTTAAATTTTTGTAAATATATATTTTTTATTTTTTAAAAAAATAATTGGTTCGATCCCAATTTAATCTTTTGACCATTGACCCTAACTCTTTTCCAGGTCCATGGCCTAGTTGGTTTTTAAAACATTGCTCATATTTGAGTGATTTTACGCTAAAACAAACTAAGTACAAAATTTAATTAACTTGACTCGAAATAATTAAATGAGGTTAAAGTATTATGGCTTACGACTCGTCTAATTTCATTTTGTCAAGGTTTGACAATGTGCAATTATGTACTTGATATAATTCCATAGCCTATTCCATAATCTCTGATTAATAAAATCAAACATATGTTTATATGCTTCTTTACTATACCACACGAACTATAAGAATATAATTTTATCTCCTATCTAAATTTTTGCTATTAGAGCTAATTGGTTAACACAATTGAAAGCATTAAAAGACAACAAACAAACAAGAGGAAATTGTACTAGATGTCACTTTTTCGCTTTACATTTACAAAAAAGTCACTTTTTTAAGTCTTTGCAAGATTGTCATTTTGGACATTTTTGTCCCTCTAGATAATTTAAATACCTGACATGTCCTTCATTATATAAGATTTGACTAGATGAAAAATTGTACAGAAACTGTGTAAATGTCAGGGAAGAAATCTGTCAATTTTGGAGTTTAAAAAAAAGGGTGAAACCAAAAACAACCGTAAACTCACTCCACCACCAAAAAAAAAAAAAAAGGACTGAACTCACTCATCGGTTTGGGACGACTTGTCAACAAAAATAAAAAACATCTAATTTTTTATAATACTAAATTCGAATAGATAAGATTAAATAGTAAGTAAATATATAAATAATATTATCAATTATCTTATTCAATCCTCATTAGTCGAGCCTACCAAGAACAAAGTGTATTTAACATAACATGAAAAACTTATACTACATTTTTTGTGGGAATGACACTAAGTTCTTCCTCTAAAATGTAGCAAGGTAATTATAGTTACACTATTTACTCATACTTTTTAGGTTCCTTTTACTTTTTAGGCATTTTATTTCTTTTTTTTTTATTTTTAAAATTAGGCATGTTGAGTTGGACGAGTTTATTCGATTCTCATGAGTTAATCCATAACCTGACCCGACACAATCCGCCTACACAACAACTCACCCAACCCCTGTAAAAACAACAAAAAAATTGACCCAAACCGGTTGGGTTGGTTCGATTTTGAAGGTTTTGAAGAGTTCGGTCGGGTTTTGCCCACTCTTAAGTACGATACATAAAAGTCTATCAAAAGTAAGAAAATTCACATTCGACCACACAAAATATAAGAATATAATTTTATCTCCTATCTAAATTTTTGCTATAAGAGCTAATTGGTTCACACAATTGAAAGCATTAAAAACAATAACAAAAAAGGGAGCACCAAGGCATACTTGAAGTCAAACGTGAAAACTGAAAATAAACTATAAAGACCAGGTTACATCAACTGTCTTAACTAGCACAAAAGTTATGTCAAATTGCATAGCAAACAAATTATGTTGAAAAATTTTGCTCATGGATTTTGCAACATAATCTCTTAAAATTTATAAGAAAATTTTATTCTAAAATCCCTGATAATTTGTGACATATTTTGCAATTAAATTTTTACCCCAAACAATTTCAAGATATTCGTGACAAATGTTTGTCAAAAGATCTAAAATTCAAATTTATTTATATTTGTTTCCATGGTTTTCTTTTTTCTTTTTGTTAAAATTGATGTGCGTTTTGTGCACTTATTCGAGCCAAATTACTAAACTTTTATGTGGTCTAAGTATTAAATTTTACTTAACTTGGATTCATTTTCTTTTATTTCACTGTTAGAAGCAATTGACCAAAAAAAGGACGAAATAAAATACAAGCTGCAATTTTGGGGATCAAATTCTACACTTTAGAAATTGAAGTACTTGAATTGATTAAAAAGAACATGGACTGCACAAAAAAATTTGTATCAAGGACTAAATTGCATTATTTGAAAGGAGTGAGACCTTGGAGGGAAATAATACATTAATTGGGCCTTGCACCAATCGAAAGTGAAAGGAAATCTAACAGGACTTGGGACTCTTTTGGTATAAAGAAAGAGGAAGGCAGAAATGTACATGGGAATAAAATCGAATGAAAGAAGGATGCCGGCAGATTTGTAGAAGGAAATGAATTTGTTTCCTTTTAAGTATATGAAAAAGGCTATTAGTACCGGGGTTGCCCTACAGGCCCCCTCACAATGGAGGGGCTCACCTTTTCTAGAAAAAAGGGCCGGACACGCGGGAGCGAGAGAAAAAATTCAGAATTTTGTACGAAAATACATCAATAATTGTGAAAGGAATTTGAGAATTAATTACGTTTCGTCAATTAACTGACGTTGTTGTTCCACATTTAATTGTTTAAAGGGATTGATATAAGGGAATTATGGATCCTAGTCCGCTTTTCATCATCATATTTTTATAAAATTTGTATTTAATTATAATCTTACATTTATTTTAGTTAAATTAAGTCTTTCGTTCATAAGTAAATTTTTTTAATTTATATGAAAAATTACAAATTTCAATTGTTTCGGTTAAGACTAAGTTAATTTGAACTTGAACTAGTACAATCTCTTTAGGAACGATACTTGAACTCAAAATCAATTTTACTACTTGTTGACGAATTGTGCATTTATTAAACGAAGAATATTTTCGTAATGTCATAGATCTTGAAATTATTGAAATCTAAAATACCGCATGAATAATTTAAGAATGTTAGGATTTTGCTGGTTGTCCCGAGATTAAATCCCCAGACAAGTAGCACGGCTCAAATGTTATAGATGAGTATGTGCTTAATGATCAATACATTGATTATAGTCAATTAATTAAAATTATTTAAAAGTGTATTTAATTGACTTTATTTTCATGAAAAATGTTATTTTCTCATCCAAATTATTACTTTTGAAGAGTTTGACTGACAATTTATCCTATGAAAAATATTTTTCAACTTTTGGTCATGTAATCATATTTTTCTCAAAAATAGGGAAAATATTTTCTTTAGAAATGTGTAGTTTTTATTTTCAAGGTAATTCATTTTCTCTTTCTCTCTCATTTATCAGCTCTCTCTCATCTGCCCATCAATAACAAGTGGAAAAGTATAATATTTTATAGATTGAAATTGAACCGATCAAATACATATAATTAATAATTTTCATATAAATAAGTTCTAAAAATTGAACTGTCTAAAATTTATTTTCTATCCATACAAATTTCATACTTGCTATCAAACCGAATCTAATTGAATAGTTATTATAAATTTAGGTGGATGGTAGAAAATTAAATTTAAAAAATTACTGAAACAACTTAATAACGTAAGCAAAATAACTTAAAAAATCATTAATTTGGGCATCAAATATGTTAAACTGCGGATATTAACCAAAACCTATCATCGTGAAAACCATAACTAGTGCTTCTGGCACTACTAACTAGCATATATTACTCATCCCGTTCCATTTATATGACTGGTTTTATTTTTTACACGGATTAAGAAATTTTATTTAATATTATTGAAAAAGTAATTTTTGCAAAAAAAATTCCTAATTTACCATTATTTAATTATCAACAATCAGTAGTAAATTATTGTTGAAAGTAGTAAATGTATGTATGTATTCGGATGATTTCAAGAAGTATGTATTTTTATATTTAGATAATTTCAAGATTAAGTAGGGAAAATTGGTTATAACTAAGCAAATTAAATATTAGTATATTAATAAACGAACAAAATAAAATATTCTTAATAAAGAAACATGACTATATAATAGGGACAAGAAAATAAAGAAAATCAGTCTATATAAATGGGACGGGGGGGAGTGGTATTTTAATCGCTTTAATGGGTGTTTTATATATCGTTTTATTGTAAAAGGTTAACAAGATTAACCATTATAACATATTCAAAAGATTCTCTGACCTTCTATAAGATTTTCATATCCACTTTCTTTCTTGATATTGAGTATAATTAGTTGGTAGAATTGGGGGAAAAAATAGGGGTAACAAGAACTCACATGAAGAATTTAGGAAGTCGCAAATTTTATTGAGCTGATAGGCGTCAAGTAATTGATATCATATCTCCCCAATAAAATTTCTAGTATTATAAGGTGAATCATTCAAATTTGATCAAATAAACGGAAATCAACCATGGAATGCCCTAATTGATATCCAATAGGATTTATAACCAAGAGTAATTTTGTAGTTGAAAAAGACTCTAGTTGACCTGTCGTGTATTTCTCTGTTATCATGACAAGCATCATATTAGTTTTCTTAGAGGCACCATAGCGAAGTATTTAATAGGGGTGAACACAAGTCGATTTGAACGGTTTGAGATAAATTTTCAAACTAAACCATTTAAAATTGTTTGAAATTTTCCCAAACTAAACCAGACCACTTCGATTTCTAATCCAAATCAATAAAAACCATTTTTTATGTTTGGTTCGATATAAAATCACGATTTAACAGAGAATAAAATAGTATATATCAAATAAGTTAAATAATAAATATTAGTCTACAATTTCATGTTAAAACATAAATTATATCATTAAAATAATTGCAAATCAAAGTTATATAATTATAATCATTATAATGCAATAACACGATAGACATATTTTAAACTCTTAGTCGATACTAATTGATGTGCATCTGCAATTGTAATACACGATTCATTCTCTTCATAAAGATAAGAATATAGTATATGAATTCATTAATTATAGTTAAATGATATAAAAAATCTTAATGCATGACACTATATTTGGAGTTGAAGCACAGTATTTATACTCTGCATAAACACAAAATTCCAGCAAATATATTAATTAATTATAGTTAAATGATATACAACAACTAATAAAAGAAAATGAATAAAAAGATCAAATAATATCTAGTTATTGTAACTTTTTGTGAATCATCCAATACTTCTACTTTATCCAAATATTGATGAATTACTATAAGTTTCTTATTATTATGCAACTATTTTTTAGAGCAAATAACTGATTTACCTTATTTGTACTCAATAAACTCATAAAGAAATCAAGAGTTCAACCACTAATAAGGAATGTAGAATCAGAAATAGTTATGAATATTTGAATAGTAAACATGTAAAGTTCCGAAAATTTCATAGAATAGAATTTAATCATTCTACATGCTATATTTTATATGTTGGAATTTGTGGTATATGTGTTAACTAAATTTTATTTGCGTCAAATATTTAGATTTTGATAGAGCGATGATAAGCATATCAATATTGAGCTCGTTGAATAGCTCGTATTTAATTAACTATTTTAGGTTCAAGAAAAAGTTAATTCGAATAAACGAACTTAAGTTACTGAAGTTAAAGGAAATTGTCATTTATATAGATTTGAATAAATTTGGTTTCCTCTAAAGGATGGTAGTATAGTTATTAGATTCGATCCAGTGGTCAACCCGAAAAAATCATTGGGTCAGTGGTTGAACGGATGAGTCATTATTAGATAGTAATTTTAATTAAAATATAATTTTGAAACAAAAAGAAAACCATTTTGTTATATATATTGACTGGATCAATTTCTTCTAGATCTACTTCTAGATCTAGATTTGAAATTCCTCCCAAATCATGAAGATTTTAAACATCTCATGACACACTCAAAGATATTAATTTTGGACTTATTATTCCAAAAACTCAATATAATGATGATAAAGAAGAATCTTCTAAATCAAATTCTCCTCCTGATTCTTCAACACTTTCAGATATGATATCCCTTCCTTCTGAAACATCGACAAAATAACTCAATGTTATTTCTTCAAGTATTGATAGAAAAAATGAATTTAAAAATGATCAAACACCTACTGTCAAAGCTTTTAGAAAAAATTTCGAAAAATATTTTCAAAAGATGAACTTGAAACTTACTGGAAGAATTTTTTAATTTTCCAGAAGATTTAAGTTTTTATGAATGTGTTAATTTCAAAGTTTTCGATAAACGTATTTCGAAATCAAGAACCGTTCATACAAATACTAAAAGACTTGGATTGCCTCTACTTCAAAAGAAGTCTTTCAATCTGAATATCCTCCTCTTCAAGAAATCGTTTTTCCCCATGGCTGAAGTCATCGCTTCTCCCTTTAAACAGATGACTGATAAAAGGGTAGACAATGATACGGCTAAAAACATCGATATCAAAAATTTTCAAGTTCAGAACAATTATACTAATATTGTTTTTCATTCTATGTGTTCTCAATTAACCAGGATTGAAGATAATTTTGAAAATGAGAATACTTCAAAAACCTCTATTGATTCAAAACCTTCTATTCCAATTATTCCAGCTGATTTTAAAAATATTTATCGTGATGATAAGAAATTTAAAGAGAAAATTCCTCTTCTCTTCAAACCAATTGAATCTAGACTTTCTCCTAAATTAGGAAAAAGTTCTCTCTCTTCAGATTTACAAGTTCTTGAAGAACTTGTCAAACAATTTTCAAAATTAAGTTCCTCTTCAAAAAATATCAATACTGTAAACAATTTTGAAAACCTTGAAAAATCAATTTTTTGATGAAGAACTTCTTCAAATTAATAAACTAAAAAATTCTTCAAACTTACCAACATTTTATCTTGGACCATCTCATCCTGACTTACTTTTAGAAGAAAGTTGTTTTAGAAGAAAAGTCACAGAAACTTATTCCGGTGAAGAGATTGGCGAATGGAATATTGATGGCATGATTGAATTTCAAATTGTTCAAACTTTAGAAAAAATGTCATTTTGTTACTCTACGTATACAAGCAAAAATAGTAGTAATATTAATGCTTGTAATATTCTTGTTATTGGCTTCACTGGCCAATTTAGAGGATGGTGGAGTAATTATCTTTATGAAGAAAACAAACAAGATATTCTTCTAGCTACTAACATGGAAAATAATACAATTGTTAGTGATAGTTTCATTACTCTGGTTTATTCCATTATCAAACATTTTATTAGTACTCCTACTCTTTTTCAAGACAGATCTTCCAAAATTCTCATGAACATTACATGTCCTCAATTGCATGATTTTAGATGGTATAAGGATATTTTAGTTACTAGAGTTATGACTAGAAATGACTGTAATAATGAATTTTGGAAAGAAAAATTTATTTTTGGACTTCCGAAACTTTTTGCTGAGAAAGTTAGAAATTCAATTAAATTTCAAAATAATGACTTTATTCCTTATCAAACTCTCACCTTTGGTGAAATTATTGGTTATATCAATTAAGAAGGACTTGTCCTTTGCAATGGCCTTAAACTCAAAACTAAACTCAAATCTGAAAGATTAGGTTGCAAGAGAAAACTTGGTTCTTTCTGTGAGCAATATGATTTTGAAAAAATTATTCATCCTTCTATAAAAAATAAACAAAAACATTTTCCTTCCTTCTTAAGAAAAAGAAAATTTAAAAAGAAAGATAAATATTTTCCAAAATCTTCTTATCAATTTCAAAAAAACTCAAAAAAATTTCAAAAAAGATTTCCTTCTAAATCCAAAAATTTGAGTAAAGTCACTTGTTATAAATGTCATCAAACTGGTCATTA
>CAIGRB010076539.1:11198-22805 GCA_903798255.1 Fraxinus quadrangulata
GCCAGAAACTGCCCTCCATGACTTTTCCCAACAACTGCCCACACACTCCAATTGTATGGACAAGGAAAACCGACCAGGACATATGTCACACAAGTGCCCATTCATAACTTCCGAGTGATGACATCCGAATTTGTAGACTTAGCTCACTGGACTGCAGCTGAACTCCACAGTTGCCTTGCTCCCGAGAACCAAAGTGTGCAGATCCAGCATGAGGGCAAGGCATGCCCATGCCACTGCACATGTCAGCCTTTAAGGGGCTAACACTATCCACCTTAATTCCCTCTAATACTGCCTACCTAGAAAAGTATGAATGAAACATAACTGTATATGTAAATTAACAAAGATACACAAGTGACTAAAATTCCGAGAAAAAGAGAATTACCATTGACAGCAAGAGTGTAAGGGAGTCCCTTCTTGTTGTGTGAACTAATAATCCTCAAATTCTCTGAGAATATCTTGAACCTCTTCTGCATCTCGTCAGCGCGCTCGTATTTCTTCCCATACCTTGAAAACAAATCTCATTAACAAAATAAACCTCAAGACATCAAACTTTTTTTCCATTAAGGACCAAGAAATAATTGGTTCTAGACCGCAACACTTGTACTTATTCAGTTAGTCTTTGCTGTCAATATCATGAATAAAAGGTAACAGAATATGCACGTGCAGCAAGGATTTCGAACTCATCCCTACTGGCTGTTGGTAATTAGTGTCCTAGTTTAATTCATGCGCGCATATTCTGTTAGTTTTTATATACTGAATTGACTGTAAAATGAAAGCTGAGGATCAAATTTATAACAAAAAAATAGATGACAGACTGACCAAATAGACACTCCTAACAGGTTTTTAACCCGCAAAATCTCGATTAATTGAATGCAGAGCCAAAAAAAAAAGGTAATTAACTGACCTATGAGCAAATCGCGCAAAGGAGAGAGCGCGGCGGGAATTTCCGACGATTTGGAGAATGGAAGTCTCGAGGTCATGCAGGTCGTCAACGACTTGTCTGATTGGGTTTTCATTGGCGAAGGTGGAAGATCCTCCGGCGATACAATAGGCGATTAGTACTCCGACGACCAACAAATCATTGCGAGCCATTATTTTTTCCAACTCTCTAATCAGTTACGAAAGACTGGTAAATTGGGTAGAGGAAGATGAAGACAGAGATGCTACACTAAACTACTCTGGCATTTATATTTATTTTTTAGCTTATCTTATCGCCGTTGGAGGGGGCCCAAGGAATGGTAAATGGACGAACAAGATTGGTTAGTTTTTTGTCGTGTACTTCAGTGAACAGAAGGGAATGGCGCTTACGACTACTCTGTTATTTGTTATTTGTTTGGACCCGAGTATAACCGAATTGGATCGAATCGAATTGTTCATTTTAATTTAAAAACTTGAACGGATATTTAAATCAAAAAATAATGAGTTTTGTTAGACACTAAATAAGAATTAAATCTCACTAATTTTTTTAGTTTTTCTTATTAAATAAGTCAAGTTATTTTAATTTTTCTAAATAAAAATTTCAACTAATTGATTGAGTCCAAAAATATTATTTTCCTATTTCATTTGTCAATTAATTAATTTAGCCCAAACTAAAATATAATTTTTCTATTTCTAATTTTCGGTTGAAGCCCAACTTAATCAAATTGAAGATGTTTCACATTTTAAATTGGTAGAAGATCAATAAAACTGTTGTAAAAAGAGAGAAAAAGATAATAGAGAATAAAAGTTAATAAACTTGTGTGTATTATAATGAGAATCAAAACCCTATATTTATAGGCAAGATTATGGATACAATAGTAATAATTTATAGAGTTGCAGGAATACAATTGTCATTCATTAATAAACTTATCATTTACAACACTTCTCCTTGAATGACACATTACAAAATATCTGTTTCGTTAAAACTTTGGTAATAAAAATTCAATGGGACAAAAAATCAAAAGAGTACAGTTATTTTAGAGTATTAAAGATAAATGTTGTATTATTAAAATCTTGTTAGGAAAGTCTAATGTGATAAAACATAAGCGAAGGAAAAAGAATACAGTACTTCCCTTGATGTTGATAACTGAAAATCTTTGAGTCAACGCATTCCAATCTTGTAAATCAATTTTTTGAATGTAGATGTTGATAGTATTTTTGTAAATAAATCAGTCACATTATCATTTGAGCAAATTTGTTGAACATCGATATCGCCATTCTTCTAAAACTCGTGTGTTTGAAAGAATTTTGGAAAAATAAGTTTCGTCCTATCATATTTGATATAACCTCATTTGAGTTATGTAATACAAGTAGCATTATTTTTATACAAAATTGTTGGACTATCTTTTGTTGAAGTTAATCCGTATGATGCTTGGATATGATGAGTTATGTTCATCAACAATACATTCTCGGCCAGTAGCGGATCCAGCATTTTGAGTTAGCACGGGTGGTCGTTGACCGTCGACCATAAGCAGCAATAAAATATTAAGAGCCCCGTTTGATTTCATTTTTTTGCAAAAAAAAAAAAAAAAGAAATACGTTTTAAAATAGTGATTTGATGGAGAATGTGTGGTTAAAAATAATAATTTTTTTTTTTTTTGAATTTGAATGTAATATTATTTTACTGAAAATGTGTGGTTGAAAAGAATAGAGAAAATGTATTTTGAAAAAGGGGAAATCAAACAAGTTCTAAAATTTAAATATAATAATTATTTTGTTCAAACTGAACATATATAATTCTATTATACAAATTTGCAATATTCACCAAATGATATTGTGACCAAGTTCTGTATGATTCAAATGAAGGGCATGAGTTCAAATTTTTAAAATTGCATTAAAACCAATAAAATTTAACATATATTATTTTGGTAATTTTAGTGTAAAAGTTCAATAAGTGCTATAACGGTCAAGCCTTCATTATTCTAAGAAAATGTCACGGGTTCGAATTCAACAAATGAAGAGGACGGGTTAGAATTTTTACAATTGCATTAAAACGACTGAAATTTAATATATATAATTCTAGTAAGTTTAGTGTCAAAGTTCATTAAATGTCATAATGGTCAAGCTTCAATAATTTTAAAGAGAGGTCACCGGTTCGAAACTCCTCTCTGTTGCATTAATTTTTGTAAAAATTGTACAACTAAAAAATTTAAAAATAAATTGGTTGAGATGGGATTCGAAATTGGGACCTCTAAAATGAATATGCAGGTTCTAACCAGCTAAGCTACATGTTTGAAAATGAAATGAATTACCAGTTATATACTCTATAAAGTTTATCTATTGTAAACAAAAAAAAAAGGTTCCCGACTGATCCACATGCGTAAAGATGGCAATGGGTCGAGCCGGCTCGACCCATATAAGGACGAGCTCGGCTTGGCTCGCGAGTCGTTCGTCAAAAACGAGCCGAACCTGGTCTTTTGACGAGCCCGAGCAGCTCGTGGCTCGTTTTTCACGAGCCGAACGGTCGAGCCGACGAGCCGCTCGACTCGATTGACACCACTAAGCATGCGCGGCCGCCGGATGTTGGATCCACCACTGTTCTCGACATGCTTTATGAATTGCAATAATTTCAGAATGATTTGAGGATGTTGTTGTTAATGATTGCTTCACATATTTTCATGATATAGTTGTTTCCACGTGTAAACACGTATCCTATTTGTGATTTATCTTTATGTGAGTCAGAGAGATAACATGCATCTACATATCCCGCTAAAACGAATCCCGACTTTTGAGAATAAAATAATCACATATCAATAGTACCATTTCGGTAATGAAAAATATGTTTAATACCATTCCAATATCTTTGTATTTGTATATAGTTATATCTTTTAAGGAGATTTACATAAAAAGTTATGTTGGGTCGAGTACAGTTTGTAAGATAAATTAATTCTCCAATTGCACTATGATATGGTACTTTAGGACCAAAAACTTTTCTCCATCTTCAAGTGAACAAAAATGTCATTTTTCACATCAAGTGGTCGAACAACCATAGGTGATGCCAATGAATGCGTATTATCCATATAAAAGCGTTTTAATACTTTTTCTGTATATATAGATTGACGAACAAATAATTCTTTTGGGAAATGTTCAATCTGCAACCCGATACAGAATTTGGTTTTTTTCCTAGATATTTTTATCTCAAATTCATTTTTAAATAATTTGCATTTTTTTGAGCTCTTCAGAAGTTCCAATTAAATTTAAATCATCAACATAAACTACCACAATTGTAAATCCAATATTTATTTTTTTTTATGAAAACACATGAACATATATCGTCATTTTTATAGTCTTCCTTCAACAAATATTTGCTAATGTGATTATGCTACATATATCTGGATTGTTTCAATATATATAATGATCTTTTCAATTTAATTGAGAACATGATTCTCGGACATTTATCATTTTTTCTTAGCACTTTAAGTCCTTCATGGACTTTCACACACACACACACACACACACACATACGAGCTTTGTATCTTGTAATCTCATTGTTTTTATTTATCTTTCGTACAAAAACTCATTTATATCCAGCATAGATTACATTTTCAAGTGTTCGAACTACATGTACAACACTTTCCAATTATCTAAAGAATTCAATTCTGTCGTATGGCTTATTTCCACTTTGACGAGTCACTTCTATTTTGACAGTCATAGACTGTGGTTCAGTATCCCCATTTTGCATAATATCAAGAGTCACGTTAAATGCGAAAATATTGTCTATAACAACATTATTTATTTCTCATAATTTATGAGATAACATATAGTCTATTGAAATCTCATTATTTTCGGATACTTGTAGTTCTTTAGAAATCATATTTTCAATATTTGATTGATCAATCTTTTCTAATGTTACTTCTTCTAAAATTTTTGGTTGGTTTTTCTCTTTTACTTTTCTTTCTCGAGGTACAGAGTTTTTTGAACCAACTGATTGACTACACTTTTGACGTATTTGAAATTCATTTGTTACAGTAAATTGTCCTGTATGGACAACAATCTTTGTTGAAATATTTTCTACTGGTATATATGATTTGTCACCTATCTTGTGTTAACAAATACATCTAGTAATTGATTTGCAACCATTTGCAAATAAATGATTTTTTTTACCACTTGCTCACATTGATTGTTGTGATGATCAAAGTAAGATACAGTTTTTTCGTTCCAAGAAATTTTATCTTATTTATCAGGATATAGCTTTTCCCCTCCAAAAGTTGGAAAAGTCATTTCATCAAAGTGACAATCTGCAAAACGGGCATTAAATAAATCACCGTTAAATGTTCAAGATACCTTATAGTAGATGGTGAATTAAAACCCACATAAATCCCAAGTTTTCGTTGATGACCCATTTTAATATGTTGTGGGGGTGAAATAAGAAGTTCAACAGCACAACCAAAAACCCATATGTGAGAAATATTAGGTTTATGACCAAATGTCAATTGCAAAAGTGAATAATGATAATATGCAGTTGGTCTGATACGAACCAATGACGCATCATGTAATATGGCATGACCCTAAACATAAGCCGAGAGTTTTGTTTTCATAAGTAATGATCTACCAATAAGTTGTAGATATTTAATAAACGATTCTGCTAAACTATTTTGTGTTAGGACTTGTACAACCGAATGTTCAATAACAATCCCAATTGACATGCAATAATCATCGAATGCTTGTGGTCTAAATTCACCAGCATTTCTAGATGAATAGTCTTGATTAAGTAATCGGAGAATTGCGCTCATAATTCTATTATTTGAGCGAGTGGTCTAGCAAAAACTACATTCCTAGTGAAAAGTAAGTAAATATGTGAACATCTAGTAGAAGAATCAATTAATAGCATAAAATAACGAAATGGTCCACATTGTGGGTGTATGGACCTACATATATCTTCATGAATTCTTTCCAAAAAAATTAGAGATTCAATATTGACATTTGTAGCCAAAGTTCTAATGACTAACTTGCTTTGCGAACAAGTTACACATGGATAATCATTAGATAAAAAAATCTTCTGGATCTTTAAAGGATATCCATGTGAATTGTTTATTATTCGACGCATCATTATAATTTCTGGATGTTCGAGTCGATCATGTCAAAGTAAAAAAAAATTTGGATCAACAAATTTCTGGTTCGTGATAATATTTGATTTGTCTATTTTTATAAATGTATAATACATGCCAGATGAGAGTGTATGAAGTTTTTCTTTTTCTATTTTTGGCCAAATACGAAAGAAGTTATGTAAAAATATTCAACATTATTTTCTTGCATCGTCTCAATGTGATATCCATTGATGCGGGCATCTTTAAAACTAAGCGAATTTCTTTTGAATTTCTTAGAATAAAATTCAGTTTCAATACATAATTTTGTATTATTTGATAAAATAATACAAGCTCTTCTGGAGTCTTCAACGATATTCGATGCATCTGATATCGTATTAACATTATTTTGTACTAATGTTAAATTTTAAGTACTTTTATCTTGAAAAATTGTATGTATATTTGCACTATTAGATAAACAAATATTTTCATAATTCATCTTAAATCTTATTAGTATTTCAAGATCTATGTTTTTCAGAAGCACTAGTATGATATTCTTTGAGAATATGGAAACATCGAATTGTATGCTTTTCTAGAGTGATAAATTAATATTCTTCTTGTATAAAACTTATTTTCCTTTGAAAATTTATGACAAGTATTGAATTGTTTAGTTTGTGTTTTTTAGGAACACAACGAGACATGATTATTCGAGACGTGTTATTTCGAGAATACGTTATATTTTATTATTGTTTCTTCAAGAGAAATATGTCAATATTCTTCTGAAATATTAAAAATTATAATTCATGCTCTTCAATAGTAATCACATATTATTATAATAATACAAGGATTTACTCTTTAGGAGTTAGAATATAATTTACATTAAATTGTATTTAATTATGCTTTTCGGGAGCAAGTAAAATCTAACTAGAATATTTGTCCATAATAGTGTGCTAATTCAGGAGCACTAACAAACTATTATTAAAAACATTAACTATTCTGGAGTCATTTATTATTTAAAAGTCGTGGTTCTTCTGGAGCAACAATTAGATATATTATCACTTAAAAGTTTATACAAGAATTAAAAAAATTATTGTTGATGTTAAAGCCAAAGGGTATTCAACAACAATAATAAATTAGCACAATATTATGGTTTTACACGCTAAATATTCACGCGCGTTCACAAATAGGATATATGAGCCTACGGCATGCAGAATTGAAAAAGACATATATGAAATAATCATTAATTAAATATCACCACTACGGTGTGCAGAATTGAAGAAATAGCAAAATTTCTCTATGCAAGTACTGAAGTGTAGTAAAAAAATTGACCAAATACATCTAGGGTTTTGAGATACCTATTGGCACACATTAAGTTTCTTCACGGGTTGATCAGGCACAAATCCAAAATGAATATGAGGAAAGTTTTGAGATACCTATTGGCACACATTAAGGGTCTGTTTGACACCCATTTTGGAGAAGAAAAAAATTCTAAAATAGTGATTGATGGGAAGAATGTGTGGTTAAAAAGTAAGAAATTTTTTTGGGTTTATGTGTAATATTATTTTATTGATAAAATGTGTGGTTGAAATGAAGAAAGACAAAAAAAAAATAAGAAAGAGAATAAGAAGAGAATGGATGTCAAACAAGGGCTAAGTTTCTTCCCTACGGCTTACATCTGGGTTACCAGCTTTGATACATTGGATCTCGTCCTTGATAAACCGATTTTAAGCAGATGGCACTCCCTGTCATTTCTTCGGGGCTTTTAATTAATTCATTTTGATTTGGAGAGAATCGTATTGATAATGTGTTGTAAAAATAGAGAATAAAAGTTAATAAACTTGTGTGTATTATAATGTAAACCAAAATCTTATATTTATATGTAACGATTATGAATATAATGATAATAATTTCTAAGGTTGCAGGGATACAATTGTCATTCACTAATAAACTCATCATTTACAACAAAAAAAATCAAGTTTTTTATTTATTTATGTTTATTAATTGTGTCTTTTTATTTCTTGTAAAATTCCTTAATGTGACAAGTCAAGCAATGAATGCTTAATTTAAATGGTTGTCAAGTAATAGCAATATTCGAAAATATTTTATTTTGTAACTTCTAGTTTATAATTCATTTTTTTATTTAAACTTGAAGGCTTAAAGTAAAAGGAATCAATGAGATGAAATTATCTATATTTTATTANTTATTTAATTTTTGGTAATTTGTATACATTGGTGGATGAATCTTATTATAGAACTTGTTATTTGTATAATTTGAAATTGTACTACATTATTTCATGAGAGTTAAGATTGAAAATGTTATTAGTTGAATTATTGTAGTGTTGTTATAAATATTGAAAAAAATTAATTATGATATAGAAGACGGAAATCAAACTGAACCGAACCAAATGGAACAGAACACATTCGGTTCCATAATTAAATTTGGACCCGACGATTTTACTTACTAAATACCAGAAAAATTGGATTCAATTCGTTTCTCTTTAGAATTGAAACCTAAAGAGAAACGAATCGAATCATGTCCAGATGCACTTGCCAATTCATTCAAAGTTACAAAATTTGTAGTAGAAGATCAAATTTTCTTTGTCACAATTTTAAAATTATTAAAATAGTAGAAGATCAAATTTTCTTTGTCAAGATTTTTATTTATTTATGTTTATTAATTGTGTCTCTTTATTTCTTTTGAAATTCCTTAATGTCAAGCAATTGATGCTTAATTTAAATGGTTGGTAAGTAATAGCAATATTCGAAAATATTTTATTTTTGTAACTTCTAATTTATAACTCATTTTTTATTTAAACTTGAAGGCTTAAATTATTATATTAGTTGAAATTTTCTTTGTCAAAATTTTAAAATGATTAAAATAGTTGAAAAATTTATAACAATGATGATGTATGCGTTGGTGGTGATGACTGACGCGTTTGGGCTTTTTCAAGTTGTTTGGAACTCGACTCCAATTTGCAGCCCCAAAATATCTTGATCAAGTAGAAGAATTCAGATCCAACCAATTCCACTTGTTGCATGTTTGCATTGATCCACTCATCCGGTATTGGGATACTTCCATGGACAAGGAAGAACTTATGCATCACTTAAATTTCAATTTTATAAAGGTAATCGTAGTTAAATATTTGGTAATGTGTTTGTTAATATTCTTTACTAAGCACATTCCTAACTATTTATTATTAAAATATTGCATGCTATAATGAAAAATTGTGAAGTTTTGATACCATATTGTGTCCCATATTAGTTAGTCTTTGATTGTATTTTGTAAGTTTTGATATATATATATATATATATATATATNTATATGTTAAATCCCTTGATTTGAAGCATAAAATTATGTATCAAAATTATAGTATATTATTGTGTTTTTACTCTTTATGTAGTACAATATTATATGTAAGATATTTATAAGAATATTACGACTCAAAGAGTTAAGCAAATTTTACAACATTACAAAAAGCTTTAGGACATTATAGCTATCATTTGGTTGAATGAATTATCCGAAGAGGATCGTTTATCCATAGCAAGAGCGCGAAAAATTGAGCGTTTCGAAAAAACATAGATTTTATACATATTAATATTCCAGAAGAATATTGTGTCGTTTACGAAGAACAACTTTATAAATATTAACTTTCTACTGAAAAACGGATTTCGAAGTATTTAGTGTTTCTAAATAAGAGTTTGTTATTGTTCATAAAGTAGCATAACATTATTAATATTTTAGAAGAATATTACTTGTTACTGAAAAACATGATATTACAATTTCAATTTTTCAGAAGAACATTAGTCTATTGCTCATGAAAAAAAAAAACAACAGTAAAATATCATTTAAAAAATGATAATAATTAATTTTCTTGTGCTTTTGAAGTAGCACATATCTCAAAAATATTACATGCTCTAAAAGAGCATGACATATTACAAGAATAATCAATTGTTGCTCTGGAACAAATTATGATTATAATATTTAAATATTTCAGAAAAATATTGCTGAATCGTTTGAATCAATTTATACATTTCAATATTCTAAAAGAATGTTGTGTTGATTAGGAATGAGCACAATTCTATATTTACTAATATTCTTGAAGTATATGTGGTTATTGTTGAAAAATCACAAATTTATAGACTTCAACGTAAATATTGTATTATTACTCTTGGAAGAATATAAATTTAAAATTAATGTTTTAGAAGAATACTAGATTATTCTCTTGTTATTCCAAAATGAATTATTTTATTGCTCATAAAAAAAGAAGAAGCACAAATTATGACATTTTTTGATCTTTTTCTACTAAGTTAATGAAATTAATAATTTTGATGAGAAATAATTACTATTGTCAGTCCATAGCCTAAAGAATAAAATGCTTTGATTACATGCAAATTCTGTCATTCGTCATATATTGATTGTTATTATTTTTTAAAAAATTATTATACTGCAAATGTCATGAATGAGCTACCCTGTGTTCTTTTGAGAGCATTCATAAGAAAATAAAAGAAATTATATCAATTTAAGATGAGACTAAATTTAATCAAATTAGGTTAAGAAAACTATGAGATTAAGCCCGACAACCACTAAAAAGAACTTTTTTTTGGGTAAAATGATTTTTGGAATAATGATTTTCTAGATAATATGTGGTTAAAAAATGGAAAAAAAATTTAGGTTTACGTTTAAAATATTTTATTGTGATGATGTAGTGACAATGAGTTCCAAGAAAAAAAAAAAGTTTAATGTAAAAATGGTTGTCCAACAGGGGATAAATAGTTAAGATTTTCGATTTCACTTAGGTTGTCAACGTTCATCCCAATCCAATTTCATTCATCTTCTTCTCATATGTGCCAACAATCCAATTAACTTCTTGTAGCTGGTGATCTCTCTCGAATAATATTAATTCTATGTATATGCTCGAATTAACTATATCTTTATGTAAATTCACATACATACGAACGCTTTAATCTATATTAATTCTTTCAAGATTGCATAACATATAATTATCTTTCGATTTCTTATTGTCAGCCTAAGTATTATCCTAAATAAATCAATTGTTGCATAGACAATTGAAATGTTAAACACAAAATAAATGATAAACATATAATCAAGTTGCAAAGAAAAAAAAAAATATCTTTGGAATTAAATAAATATTAAACATAAACTACATTGTTCATTCTAATAACCAAAATTTTGCCAATCATAATTGAAAAATTAACAGTAAAAATATTTAAAAAATCATCGATTTCAATACAAGTAATAAAGAAAAAAAAAATCCTAGAGACTATTGCCCTTTGGCACCCAATTCCCAACAATTGATCATCAATTCCCACTTCCAAACTAGTATATCTTCTAGTCAATTATGTTCTTCAACCTTCAAACTGTAAATTGAGAAACAAATTTCGAGGATTCAATATATTTGGATGTGCAATGTTACCTTAGGATTGTATCTCTAGCCTTTCTTAATTTTGAAATGAAAGATTCCTATTTATAGATCTAAATTAGGTTTAAAATAGTCTAAAAAGGATTGGAAACCATAACTTCACAGTTCAATTAAGATTATTTAAATCACTGAATTTATAATTTGACTTTGCAATTTGGTCCTTG
>CAIGRB010076539.1:23403-52418 GCA_903798255.1 Fraxinus quadrangulata
TTTTTTTTTTTTTTTTTTTTGCTATGGAGGATTAAATAAATAATTCAATTTTGACTAAATTTTCATACTGGAAAATCCCTCAAGAAACCATCTCTATATATATTAATTCAAATTCTAGTGTTGGGCTCATAATCGATTCCCAGAATTATTGAGATTACCATTAAATGGAAAACTTGATGTTTCATGCATCAATCTTCTCTTTGATTGTTCTTCTGAGCTACTGTTTTCTGCGTGTGTTTTACACCATCTGGTGGAAACCAAAATTGCTTGAGAAGTTCTTAAAACGGCAAGGAATCAAGGGCACTCCATACAAGCCATTTATTGGAGACATGAAAGATTATATCAAGCAAATAACTGAAGCCTGGTCCAAGCCAATCAATCTGTCCCATCAGATTGCCAGACGTGTAGATCCATTCACTCATAATGTTGTCCAACAATACGGTATGTTTTACAAAAGCCAATTCATCCGTACATAGTAGATAGCACTCGACAGTATTAAGTAGTATCTAATGAAGTTCATAAATGCAGGAAAGATATCTTTCTTTTGGGTTGGAAAGACACCTAGGCTGATTATCATGGATCCAGAGTTGATTAAAGAAGTGCTGTCTAATAAGGAAGGTCACATTCAAAAGCCAAAATTAAACCCCCTCATACTGATTTTAACAAGAGGATTAACAACTCTAGAAGGTGAAAAGTGGGCAGCACACCGGAGAATAATCAATCCCGCTTTCCACTTGGAACAGCTCAAGGTTAATCGAGTCGTATTTAACTTCTCTTGGCTCCACAGAAACATAATATTAACTTCTGCTTTTTCTTTGTATAGGGGATGATACCGATATTTGTAAGTAGCTCTGCCATGTTGATAGAGAAATGGAAGAAAAAAGTTTCTTGTGGAGGAACTTTTGAGGTTGATATCTGGCCGGAATTTCAAGAACTTACAGGAGATATTATATCTCGGGCTGCATTTGGAAGCAACTATGACGAAGGAAAGAAAATCTTGAAACTTCAAAAAGAGTTGCAAAAGCTAGTCATTGAAGCCATGCAAACCTTGTACATTCCTGGTTTCAGGTAAATGCATTTTTTCTGAGTAGTGGTTTAGATCTCGAATTTCAAGGCATAACTGTGATATGGTACTATGTTTAGATTTATTCCTACAAAGAAGAACAGAAGAAGGAAAGATTTGGACAAAAAGATCACATCAATGCTGAGAGCATTGATCGAGAGAATGGAAAACAAGATGAAATTAAGAGAAACCAATGACCACAACTTGCTAAGTCTACTACTGCAATCTAATGATCAAAATAAAGGGACTGACGCAAAGAGCAATTATATGAACATGGAAGAGATAATTGAAGAGAGCAAGCTCTTTTACCTTGCTGGTCATGAAACAACCTCGTCCTGGCTAACGTGGACAATGGTTGTATTGGCGATGCACCCAGACTGGCAACAGAAGGCAAGAGAAGAAGTTCAGCAAATATGTGGAGACAAGGATCCTGATACTGAAGCCATAAGACACCTTAAAACTGTGAGTATAATTATATCTCTTCATGTATAAAGTAAGGATAGCCATCTCCATTTAGTAAGGATAGCCATCTCCATTTAATAGAATAGGACTTCTACATATGGAAGGGATATATGGAACACAATTAGGGCTGAAGGTTAATGTCATGAATACCTATGGCATAATAACTTCAAAAATCCTGAACTATAAGCATGGTTTAGAGATTATTAAAAACTAAGAATATCTCTAAGTATTAAATGTTTACCAGGTAACTATGATTCTCTATGAAGTTCTAAGGTTATATCCGCCTGTTATTGCACTGTATCAACATGCTTACAAGGAAACCAAGATAGGGAATCTCACTGTCCAGGCAGGGGTAGATCTCACACTACCGATATTGCTAGTCAATCGTGATCCTGAGTTATGGGGTGATGATGCAGAAGAATTTAAACCTGGAAGGTTCTCTGAAGGAGTTTCAAAGGCAAGCAAAGATCAGACGGCATTCTTTCCCTTTGGATGGGGTCCAAGAACCTGCATAGGCCAAACTTTTGCAATGATTGAAGCCAAGGTTGCATTGGCTATGATACTTCAACATTTCTCACTTGAGCTCTCAGCATCCTATACTCATGCTCCTTATACTGTCATGACTCTTCAACCGCAAAATGAAGCTCAAATCTTATTGCACCCACTTTAATAGTTATGCAACCATTGTAAACATATGTAAAAGCTTCCTATGAGGTAGCATGTATCAATAATAACATGATTTTATGTCAAGAGAAGTGTAATGTTCTTCTAATGCCAAACCTTATTCAGAAGCGCATTCACAAAATCTCAGCACACAAGCTCACATCACAGTCTTCCAAATTGACACTGCGGATGTAAAAATCTCTTACAAATGTCCATAACAGTCTAAAGCCTAGAGTGTTTGTAGTTCAATTAACAGTAGTTTTTTTTATCTAATCCTGTCCTGTCTGAGTTGTCGTTTTAAATCTATGAAAAGGTGATTTCAGTACAATCTTTGAGCCCTCAATAATTGAGATTTTGCATTATCTACTGTCCATAGAACTGTTGCATATGAGCATTATTATTCAACAGATTACTGTAGTTCTTTATCAAACTACAAAAACCCAACTCTGGTTCATACCATGCATCCGATTCCTATTTTATTTCAAACCAAACCAAGGCCTAAACCTTACACTTTCAGAAACATTTGAAAAGTCTTCATCTCAATAGCTAAACTATTTATTGATCCTTGAGATTATCAATGAGCTTGAGCTTAACTTTGATACCCTTATTTACTTAACTTCAGCCACACTTCATGAATTACCATACCTTCAATATAAAATCTCTTGGGGATACTCATTATTGTATCTGTTGATTATTTACTTCCCTATTCTAGATAATCACTCTGAACTTCACATGATTTGCATCTATATGTTTGTTCATAATAATTTAGTTTCCTGATTAAATTTTGATTCCATGTTCAAAGTTCCTTTTTACAGTGATAAGAATCATAAGATGTTAAGTAAGCAAGAACTAATATTACTCAGTTACAAACTTCATATTGGAAATTGTCTATAATACACAAGCCCTTAAGGTTACAAACAATTTGACCATATAGCAAAGAAAAAGGTTTTCATGATAGAATTTTGTGCGAGAGGTATTCAACTTAAGCAATCATAGACACGAAAAGTAAGCAAATAGAAAAAATTTATGAAAAAATCATTCAATTGCATGTTTAGTGCATTAAATATAAACTGGAGAAATTGCAGTGAAATGAAATTCATGCATTCAACATCTTCAGAATTAATGTCAACTACTCTTAATTGATCTATGTTTTAGCAACCAGCCTAAAGAAGCCAGAGCATTTCACTGAAACATTTTTATATTTAACATAAAAAACTTATAATTTTCTTTTTCACCTTCCCTTTTATATAAAAATAGTTCTCAATGTCATGTTACAAATTATAATTTGTTTGAGGAATATCCTTATTAAATATTATCAACGAATGTGATAATGAATGCTTTTATGATCAAAATTTTCATTGCCAAAAAAAAAAAAAAAAAAAATCATAAATCAGACATACTATCTAAGATGGAGTCTACATCAGGGGTTATAACAACTTGCTTATTGAGTTCGCCCACACTGCAACAATGTTTCTCTTTTGTATTGATGGCAACAACATCCTGAGCGAACACACAATCCGAACCTGCAGATATCTGTACCCACTTAAAATTTAGCTATCTTGGGCTTAATCCATAATTCTGTCGCTTTTATTGAAAGCAAGCAAGATATTTGGAAATTTAGACGACTCCAAAGCTGAAAGCAAAATAATAAAAATTCAAATAGAACATATTCTCTGAAGTCTCTGTTTTCCAAGTGCCATATTTGAAGGAAAAAACTGTGGTTTACCCTTATTTATCTGTCCATATTTTCAGTAGTTTCACTTTTGGAAGTATGATTTCTGAGTTTGCCGTATTAAAGAATCCAATGTAGCAGATTAGCACACATGATTTATTGATGAAGAATGTGAAGAGTCATGATATATTATTATGCTGCAAACTTACATCATATAGTGTGTCACCAAGCTTCAACTTCACAGCACCACTCCTGTATACTAACATTTTACCCATAAAGCCTGCTGGTAATGCTTCCATACCACATGGTTTTTGAGATGGTCGTGCACCTTTTACGGGATTGGTAATGCTCCCCTGCTGCTTGCTGCCCTCTACATTATCGCACGGCTTTGTCATAGGCAAAGCTGTTGGTAACTGAACAAAGAACATGCTGTCCTCCAGATTCTCCTCCTGCAAACCATTTTGTTAAAATACGAAGAAATTTCATTTGAGTGTATTTTTATGAGTATCCATTTTCCAGGAAGATAACCAACCATTAGACCAAGCTTTAGAGCTGGATTTGTTGCGTATTCATTGTCAATTGATCTTGCCAAATCGTCCTCAAATTCTTCTTTATCTAGGAGTTCTACAAATAACATAACCAAGTTTTGCATAAACACCAAGGTAAATGCATTTTATCAAAGTCATAGCCAATTTAAATACTACGGGATGAGATTAGCACAATATAGTTTATTAACCTTGGTTTATGTATGCGTATCTAGCTGCCTACTACTTTTCTCCTTCATACATGTTTTTCTATATCAAAATGGGAAACTAACCAGGATTTCCTGAATATGGCCTTCTTAAGGGAAGCTGTAAAGGATAATAGGAGTAATAGTTCTGCGATAGCATCCAAAGAACTGTAAGAGTCATATAGGTATATGGGCTTATGGAATCAGAAATTTTCTTCATATGTATCACTTACCCATGGTTCCTTGTACTCTTTCTCCACTCTCTGCTCATCATTACCACCTGCAAGAAGACGCATGATATTAAACCTAGTTCATGATATAGCAGCAAATTAAAGCTGAAAAATTCTACTTGCCATCAGAAGACGATCCCAGTTTCTTGTTAATATGCTTTGCAGCACCATACGACTTGAGGGAAGTTGAGGAACCTCCATAACCAAATGCAACTTTAGTAGCCCCAGCTGCAGTTGCAAAATGCAATTACAACATAAGGCGTGTTGATTAACAATTTGACTTCAAATCGGAATTATAGTCTCTTTTTTGACAATGTGCAAAGAAGAACGAAACACCATTTTTAAACTTTTTAAGTGCAAGCCAGTAAGGGTACTTGCTATGCTGAAGAAAGGATACTGCATGGTTATCTTGATCTGTCTAGTAAATAGGCTTAATATCAGAAGTTAACAACCAGTCTCAATCTAGGATTCTGTCAATCAATTGACTGCACAGGGTTTTGCAAAAGAGAGCTACACATATTAAGCACTAATGCTCTCAGAGACTAGAGATCAGAAGTATGAAACCAGATTGAATTTGGAAGGACCAATAAATTGAGGACGCATCTGCTTTAAAATAAGCTACATGCATTTATAGGAATTGGAATTGTACCAGAGTTTCAAGTTACAAAAGAAAAGAAATAGGATCAGACATGACAGGTTTTGGATTTAATGCCTATGGAGGATTTATAAACATGCTGTGAGACCTAAAAAATGCTTGTCTTTTCTTTGAATTGGAGAAGTACCATTGTTGTTAAATCCAAATGCAGTTAATTTTACCCTGAGATTTAGACAGAACAGTTTACCTTTCCTTTCAAAATTAGGCTTTGCCTTTGTAGATGATTCCTTTGAAGAAGAGTAATTGTATTAGTAGTAACATAAACAGAAGTCCATTTACTAATACAAATGCAAAGCCTAAATTTGAAGAAGCAAATACAAATCACCATCTGCTAAAAAAATAAAAAAATGAAAACTAGAAGTACATTGAAGCGGCGTAACAAATCCTGCGCCTTAGCAGCATCAATATCATTTTCGATCTTTTCACTGCAAAATAAACAAATAAATCAAATCAAAAGTTAAAGTTAAAGTTAAGATTGAAAAGAACGAGGATATCAACTATTAGGATCAAACTAGGTCGAAAAAGATTACACTTTAGGCAAGACAGCGTTTTGTTCTTTCTTGAGAGGAGCTTTGGGTGCGAATTTCACCTACAGAAATTCATAACAAACAATCAATCACCAAAAATTAACCTACCCAATAACGTTTACCTTTGATTTTAAGGAAGGGAATAATCAAATATTTTTCATACCTTCCTGGGTGCATTTGCTTTAGAATCCATTATAAATCAAATGTCAGCTTCTAGATCACAACAAAGGAAAATGCAATTAACCCATAATTTCTCCAACAAAATCAAGGCTACGCATTGCATATAACATTATGCATTGGCAGATTTTGATGTTCAATTTTTGAGGCAATGATCAAAGGTAGACAATATAACAACATTAAAGAAAGCCCACAACTTTTAAGGTCTATCGCTATGTTTGCAAACATAAATCATAATTGATTGAACCCAGAAACATTGTGTTGTGTGAGCACAAATAAGTGGGTATATAGACAATAATGGAGACATATACACATGCAAAAACGTTGTTGATATAGTACTATACAAGTCATCAAACTCACCTTTTCATATGATCATATGGTTATGATATCTTGAATGTGTAACACAAGAGAGAGAAGGTTGTTGAGAGTGGCGCAAATGGGCGGCTATGCGTTAGGGTTTTAGAGGTTTATGTAAGTGGAAGGTTTGTATATATTAGACAGCAAAGGTACATGCCAGTCCTGCTTCCATACGAGTATGGGACGCATATTGGCTATTGTCAACTCCATGGACCTAGCGGTTATTATTATTATTATTTTTTGTGACAATTATCCCTATGGTCAATCAACAAAAAATTACATTAGTCAGAGAACTTAACGTAGTGCTTGTTTGAATTTAGTACATGTTTAGTATATGTACATGATAATTTAAATTAAATTTAAATTTATAGGAAATTTAAATTTATAGGATTTATAACTACTACTAATACATGAAGATGCTTGAAATGGGGTGAGCTTATTGTCGCTATTTGTGAACGGCCCATTAGCATCTTCATAAGGTGTCATTCGAAGTGAGGCTCAATTAGAAAAGTTTTGATATGTATTTTCGATCTAATTTTGGGTGATATAAGGTATATTGTACATCCCCTATTAGCTTTTATGCAAAATGGTTGCATCTTCCTACATCAATTATATCAAACTTGAATGTCCTATGTTCGAGTCAATGCTGATGCATTTTATTACCACTCGAGAATGACTCAATAATACCTTGTAAGGTATTCTTCGAAGTGATGACCAAATAGAGTGAGCTTGGGGTGGATTCCTAGACATTGAGGGGGCATTTGGTTCCCTATTTTCAATATACCTAAACTATTTTTGGTAAGATATTTCTTAAAATGCATTTTCGAAAACAAGTTAAACTTATAACATATATAAGGTGAAGTTATAGTGATTGTACTGTTTTAGGTACAGTGTTAAAGGAAAAACTAGTTACCGCAAAGCCAACTGACTAGTGTTGGTCAGCCCGTGAAGCTGAGAGAGAGCATAGGATGGTCCCGTTGTAGGTTGGACTAAGTCTATTCCAAAAACATTGTGTCTACAGTGATATATCATTGTAATTTCATTTTATTCAAATTATATCTTTACTTTCTAACTGGTTTAGGAGATTTGATAGTTCTAGAAATAGAATTGAAAATTTTCAAACACTTTCCAAGTGAAGAAGAAATTGAACAAGATCATGCATTTGCATCTGCATCCTCAATAGATTATTTCAATTCTCATGAACTTCAAATTGCAAAAATTGAACAAAAACTGCATAAATAGACTATTCCAAAAGTAAACAAGAGTTCTATCTATGAAATGAAAAAGTTTGATTTTCATCAAGATTATATTATTAAAATATTTGAGCAAACTATTGCTATAAAAAATCAATCATCTCAAATAAATTTATCTTCAAAATATATTATTCAAACCCATAGAAGAAAATTTAAATATTTTCATGTGGGAATTATTCAAATTGCTGTAAACCCAATGTTTAGACTTGAATTATATATTCCTATTTTCTCAACTCTCAAAGATAAGAGATTTCTCAAATTTGAACATTCATTAGTCTCAGTTTTAGAATCAAATTTAGAAAGTGATTCTATTTTTCAAATTGTTATCCAAAATTTACAATTAGCCACAATGAGGGAGCTATTCTTAATACTCTTAATCTTCATATTCAAATCTTCATATTCAAACAAAGAAGTTTGATATTGATGATCGTTCAAAATCATTGGCTTTAATATATAGAATATATTATGAGTTTATGAATACTCAACTCAATATTCGAGTTCTTCGTTCATATCCAAAAGAAGAAAGCCTTCTTGTGGAGGTTAATCATCTTCATTCAATTACCATGATTCCTAAAAGGATACCATGGAATCTTCAATCTGGAGGATTAGAATGGTATTTTAAAAATGCTCAAAACCTAATTCCTACTCCTGTTCGTAACACTCCAAATCAAATTATTTCATTTCCCGATGGACATGTTCTTTGATGGATTTACTTGTAAAGGTTTTCAAAGGTCCTATTCCTCTAGATCTAGTAATAGGTCCCAGATTTCTTTACAAAGTTCAAGGTTTTTGACTTCTTCTGAAAAACTCAAAGGTGTTGATTTGAATCCTAGAATTCCAAAACCTCAATAAACAAAACCTCAATAAACATATGACAAATATGATAAATCAGAATAGCTTGATTCACCAACCTTATTGGATATGCTATCTAATCAAGAACAATTAGATAGTCAATGTAATGTCATCTTTTCTACCATAGATAGAAGAAATGAATTCAATATTGAGATGTTTTCAAAAACTGAAATTGAATCTTTATGGGAAGAATTTTATGGTCCACCAAAAGATTTCAATTTTTATGAATGTGCACATTTCAAAGTATTTGGTAAAAAGATTTCAAAACTCAAATCTATTCAAAATATCCATACTAATAAGAAAACATGGAAAACTCTTTTAGGTCAAACTTTTCAATTTGAACATCATCTGATGCAAGAAATAGTTGTTTCTCACAGAAACAGTGAAATCATTGCATTGCATCTCATCTCAAGAAAATTCCTATCTCTGTTGAAAGGTTAGATGATTCTATTCCTATAGAAAAATATATAAAAAATATTCAATCTCAAAACAATTATATTAATATTGTTCTTCAATGTGTCTGTACTCAATTAAAGAGAATTGAAGCCAATTCTAAATCTGTAGCATTTCCATTTAATGACAAGAAGAAGTTTTCAGATACTACTTTAAAATCTATTGATCCAAAAATTACTCAATTGAAAAGAGGTTATTTATCTTCTGATTCAAAAGTTTTACAATAACTTGCTTATCAAATTTCTAAACTCAGATCTTCTAAAAATATCAATACTATTGATACTTTCGAAGATCTTGAAACTCAACTTATTGAAAATGAATATTCTCAAATTAATAAATTGAAAGGGCAAAATTTAAAACTTCCAAATTATTATTCTCGTCCTTTTTATCCTGTTATGCTATATGAGGAAAAGAAGAAACATCAAGTTTCCTATACATGCGATAAAATCATCGAATGGAATCTTGATAGATTGTCAGAATATTAAATTATTCAAGTATTCGAAGATATGGCTGTATTTCATGCATCATATATTTGCAGAGAAATTGACGCTCATACTGTTTTCTGTAATATAATTTGTGGTTTTATCGGATAATTTAAGCACTGGTGGCAAAATTATCTTACAGATAATGATCGTAGCAAGATTGTGTATGCTATAAATACTCAAAATCAAAATGAAAGTTTCAATACTCTTGTATAATCAATGCTCAAGAATTTTATTGGTACTCCTATACTTCTTCAAGACGGAACATTTGAGATTCTTTTAAATCTCAATTGTCCAAAACTTCATGATTTTCGCGGGTATAAGGATATGTTACTTACCAGAGTTTTCATTCGAAAAGATTGTAATCAATTTTTTTGGAAAGAAATATTTATTTCTAGACTTCCAAACTCTTCACTGAAAGAGTTAGGAATTTTATCAAACTTCAGTATAAGGGTATAATTCCTTATGGTATCCTTATGGTGAGATTATTAATTTTCTCAATAAAGAAGGATTAGCACTCTGCAATAATCTTACACTCAAAGAAAAATTAATATCGGAAAGTTTTGACAGTTGTAAAGAACTTGGATCCTTTTGTGAACATTATAGTTTTGAGAAAATCATTATTTCATCTTCAAGAATGAAAAATAAAAAATTTCCTTCTCATTTGAAAAAAAGATCCTTTCAAAAATAACGATTTTTCCAAAAACAAAAATCTTTTTAAAATCATCCTTCTAAATATTCAAAACCCAAATATTCAAAAGGCAAATATTTTAGAAAACGAAATCCTGAAACTTCAAAAGTCACCTGTTGGAAATGTAATCAAACGGGTCATTATTCAAACAAATGTCCTACGAAGGGAAATATTAATAATTTTCAAATTGATAAGGATATTAAACTTGAACTTCTAAATCTACTCAATTCTAGTTCAGAAGAAGAATCTGATTCAAAACTTGAACATGTTTATAAACATCAAAAAGACTCTAACGTTGATATAATCTCAAAATCCTCCAATTCCAATACTAGTCAATGTAAAGAGGCTTGTGGTTGTAAAATTATAAATGTTCTTACTAAGGAAGAAGAACTTATTCAAAAAATAATTTAGAAAATTGAAGATTCTCAATTAAAGAAAATGTTCACTCTTCTTCTTCCATTCTCTTCTACATCTTTAGTAACTCTGTTTAATATGAAAAACATATGAAATCGGTTTAATACTAAAAGTTCATCTTCTTCAAATGTCTCATGTTTTTGAATTACGTTCAAAAATCAATGATATGAAATCCAAAATTTCAATCCTTGAACGTCAAATGAAAGATGTTCGTATGGAAATTGTTCTCTTGAAAACCAAAGATTTGGAGCAAGAGATTTCCAGAGAAAATTTCTTCCAGTTCAAATTCCTCTTTAGACAATGAAAATATTCCTCAAATAAAAGAAGAAAAAATCAATGTTATCAATCGTTTTCAACTTAAAAAATGGTACTGTGAACAACGAATTCAAACTTACTACTAGAGTCTTAATTGATTCTGATGCTGATCAAAATTGTGTTAGGGAAGGTCTTATCCCTACAAAATATTTTGAAAAAATCGTTGAGCGTCTTTGTGGTGCTAGTGACAAAAAACTCAATATTCAATATAAACTTTCAAAAGCTCATATTTGTAATTCAAATATTTGTTTTAAAAATATTTTTTATTTAATCAAAAACTTAAACCAAGATGTAATTCTTGGAACTCCTTTTATTGTTCAAATTTACCAATTTCAAGTTAATTCAGAAAAACTTTCTAGTAATATTTTTAATCAAGAATTATATTTTAAATATACAAATTCTCCTTCTTATAAAGATTTTAATTCTTTAAAAGGAGCATCAATTTAAAAAATTATTAATAATATCAATTTTAAGAAAAAAATATATTCAATTTCTCAAAGAAGAAATTAAGTTTCAAAGAATTGAAGAGCAATTACAAAACTCTTCAATAAAAGAAAAAAATTCAATTTTTTTTAAAAAAATAATAAATTGAAAGTGAAATATGTTCTAACATTCCAAATACTTTTGGAATAAAAAGAAACATGTTGTTTCACTTCCTTACAATTCTGATTTTCATGAGTTAAGTATCCTACAAAATTTCATCCAATTCAAATGAACAAGGAATTGCTCGATCACGACGTCAAGAAAATTAATGATTTACTTGATAAGTGATTAATCCGTCCGAGTAAATCACATTGGAGCTGTTCAGCATTCTATGTCAATAATTCTGCGAAAATTGAACGAGGTGTTCCTCAATTATAAGCCTCTCAATAAAGCTTTTCAATGTATTAGATATCTATTACCTCAAAAGAAAAATTCATTAAACAGAATATTCAAAGCTGTTATCATCGCTAAATTTGATATGAAGTCAAATTTCTGGCAAATTCAAATAAAGAAGAGGATAGATACAAAACTGTTTTTAATGTCCCTTTGGATAATACGAGTGGAATGTTATGCCATTCGGTCTAAAATATACTCCTTCTGAATTCCAAAAAAATATGAATGATATTTTCAATCCTTATTCAAATTTTTTTATTGTTTACATTGATGATTGTTTAATTTTTTCAGAAATGTTATGTCTCAACTAAGAAAATTGTTCTTTGTAAAACACTTCTAAGGTTTCTAGGTCATTTCATACATATAGGAACACTTACACCCTTCAAAGAAGTCTAGAATTTACTGATAAATTTTCAAATGAAATTCTAGATAATATAAGTTTGTAACGCTCTTTAGAATGTATCAGTTATGTTGCCGACTTTGTCAAAAATACTAGGCTACTTTGTGCTACACTTTTTCAAAGATTAAAAAATCCATCACCATGGACTCAAGAGCATACTTTACTCGTTCAAAATGTAAAAATAGCTGTCAAAAGTATCCCATACTTATCAATTATTGATCCTTTAGCCTCCTCCAATATTATGGAGACAGATGCATCTCACATAGGGTATGGTAGGATATTAAAGAAGATTCCAAAAGTCACATCAATAGCAGTTGGTCAGGTTCACTCAGGTGTGTGGACTCCCCTAAAGAATTATTTCACCATCAAAAAGGAATTTTTGTCAATAGTTTTGTGTATTTCAAAATTTCAAAATAATTTAATCAATAAATAATTTGTTTTAAAAAAAGAATTGCAAAACTTCAAAAGACGTTTTACAAAACGACGTTAAAAACCTTTTTTCAAAACAAAATTTTACAAGATGGCAAGCTATTCTAACATGTTTCGATTTCAAAATAGTATATATACAAGACAAATCTAATGTTCTTGCAGACTTCTTTATAAGAGAGTTCATAGAGGAAAAACTTTTTTGAGAAAGTTGTGAGAATATTCATATTGTGAGCACGAAGGAGAGATTATCAAAATGGATTCTTCTTCTAAGAAGAATAAGAAGAAACCTTCAACTCCTTTACTTTCAATTAAAAATTATATTCAAGGTTCAAAAAGAGGAGAACAAAGTTCATCCTCTACTTCTCAAAAAACTACTCAAACTTAAAATTTTTTATCCTTTTCAACATTTCAAAAACCTGAAAAATTTCAAAACAAAGATATTTTGGAATCTTTTTTCAACAAAAGAAATTTATTAAAGAAGATTCCATTTTAACCAACTTTATTAAAGTCTCTTTATAAAAGTAAGTGTTATTTCAAAAGAAAGATGCTAGTTGTGGACAGCTATCAATAAGATTCTTCAAGATAATTCAATGAAGATTTCAAATCTGAAACTTCAAATATAAATCAATATCAAGATAAAAGTTCTTCTGAAATGTTTTTTTAGCTGGAGAAAAAAACTCTTCAAGAAGCTTAGAAAAATTCCTTATAATTTTCTAACTTTCTTTACAAATATTTTTATTCAAAATCTTGTAATTTCAATATTTCTTCAATAAATAAATTTTGCTAACTCAATTTATTATTTATTTTTATTTTATGTTTGCATAGAGAAAAATATTGTAAGATTCACCAATTTTAAAACGTATATATTAATTGATAATATACTAACATAAAAATTTTCTATTTTGAAGATAATCAAATTTCATGAATAAAATGTCGAAAAATAATTTTTCAAAATTTTAAATCATAAGTGTTTCTAATTTTATGTTTTTAGAAATGATTTTTCAAAATAACAAACCAAACACATGTTTAGCATTTTTAAAGCAACCCCTCAAAATAAAAAACTGAAAGTGAACTCAAAACTTAAAATTGAAAATCTAAAATACAAACCAAACGGGAACTTATAATTTGAAAATTTAAACTTTTAATAAATTATTCTGAAAATTGGCCAACCTTTATTGACTTATGAAAAAGGGTAATTATATTACCACCACAAAATTTTCTTTCTACATCACATTATAATCACACCACAATTAAAAGATATTTTCAATAAATACACTCCAATAAATTTACAATTATTCTCCTGATCCAACAAAAATTTAAAATTTTAAAAAAGTAGAGTAATTATCATTCCAATATTACTCATTTTTCTCATAGAAACTCATTCTGGATTTATATTCTCATGTATTCAAAGCCTCAAACAATAAATCAAAGTGGAATTTTTTTTATACTACTCAAACCACTCCATCCCCTTGTAGATTTTGTTGTTAGATCGGGGTTTTATCACCCAATAATTTACAGAATTTAAAAAATATTTTAACAAAAGGTAAGTAATTTGATGCACACACAATATATAGATGAAACATGGAGAGATGGGTGAATTTATACTTGAAGAATAGCCATTCGAGAAGGACGTAGAGTTCCGTGCCGTTAAGAATATCAATTGGGAGGTTGACTATAGGAGGAGAAGTTTGAACTGGATTATATCCCTTGAAAGGAATGATGCGATGTTGGATAAGAATCTAGGACCTGAAGTGAAAGGAACAGAAGACGAAAAAGACGAATAGGTTATGCACTTAAAATTATGCAATGTTGTTTGTGTAATATTACTTAAGGCTACTTAAATAAATAAGAAAAATACTTAAAATTGGGGTGCATCTAGTAAAATTTATAGTGGCAATATGATTACCCTTATGAAAATATGCAACGTCCACATTCCCCATTTCTTTTTCCTTGATTGGATGCTCGAATGACAAAAATGCACTTGTAATAAAATCAAGAACCCACCTATTACCAAACACAAATCCTCACTTACTTTTCTTACTTAATTCACTATATCCCAAATCCACCTCCCGAAAATCTTATTGTCACCGTTGCCCTATATCTCTATTGTACTATGCTATAAATCCAACTCCCTAGTTTACAATTAAAGTCGTGTGTTGATCTGCCAATGGCGACACAATCTTTTTCGAGAGCTAGATGGACAATCATTATAAGGGATAATGAAATGCAAAATCTCTTCGTGCTTTTCTAACATACTTGATGCTACCAAAAGTTGCACTTAAGAGGATTTGAGCCGAACGACGGAGCTTTAACACAAACAAAATCTCCAAGACCTCAAACAAAGGCACCGAGATATGCCCTTGCCACCCCTCCGATGTTTAAGTTAGCGAAAGGGAAAGTATAGGTGTAAGGGTATGATCTGAACGAAATTTAACCATGCCTAAATAATGAATAGAGGACTTGTATTTATAGAGTTGGGCATTTGGTACTTGAATGCCTTATCTGTTTAAGGGACTTAAAGGACGCCAGAGTCCTACGAAAGTTGGACACGACAGTTTCATTGAAACTATTGGACTATTAATTTAGGATAACACTAGGACTATGGTAGTTGAGTCTTTCTAGTCTAGGGAACCTTGGAAAGAGACGAAAAGAGCAGTGAGGGGAACGAGTTGCTTAAAGACGTCAAGCTTGAGTATGAAGCTGATGCCACATACCCTGAGGATGTTTTAGGCTAAGGGGATAACTCTAGGATTACTGTAAAAAATAGTCTGGGCTCTCAACATGGTCGAGTTGCACCTAACTTATACAAATTAGTAGCCTTCGCGCATCTATCATCGAGGATTGAGGACATAGTCTAGACTATTTGAGGTTCGAAAATGGGATGTAGGTTGCTATTGGTTGAGGTGAAGTGCAGGTTACTCAAGCTCGAGGTGAAGTATAGATTGCTCAAACTCAAGCTTGAGCTCAAGCTTGAATTGTAGGATACTTGAAGAGTGACACTCAACGCGAGCATTAAGTAATAATGGGACATTAATGACTTAAGGCTTTGATGGGTGACACGTGGCAAATATCAAAGGTCCAAATCAAAGACCCTAGGCTAAAGTAATCTTGTGCCAAGTTTTTTATGAACCTTGTATTATGAACTTTGACTTTTGAATCTTGTTTTTGACATTAAAGCACATTTTTAGTTTTGAACAATTATGATGAGGTTTATTTTCTCTACATTGATGAGAACAACGTAGCAATGAACACTACGCAACCCACAACGAAATTAAAAATTCTAAGAAAGCTCAAAGAATAATCCCAATTTTGAGTTTGAATAAGAATTAATAAATCAAGCAACCAAACAAAAACGAAGTTTAAATGACCTCTTGATTACACAACACATGATCTGTACTTGGTATTAAATGTCACAAGAATCCTCTTGATAAGTTCAGAATATTCTAAGAAGAACAATGTTTAAAAAGCACAATAGCATCTCGAATATATCTCAGTAATAAATTTGTCAAAAGGTCCTTACAATGATTAATAACCAAGTGTTTATAGGACAAGCCTAAAATCGTAATTGTACCGAAAGCTTAACCCTAATTGTACCGGAATTAACTAATAACAAAAGATTACAATAAATTAGAATCCTAGTGAAATGAGGAAAATTCAGAAAAAAGGGAAATATTCTGCCCATATTTGTTCTATGCGGCCGCATAGTACAAATCTATGCAGTTGCATAGAACAAGTGAAATGCCCCTCTTTATTTTTGGGTAGTATGCATGCGATCGCATGCAAGATTACACTATGTGGTCGCATAGTGTGAATTTTGGTCTCCATCTTCCTCCACTTGAATCAAGTTGCTCCAACCCATTTCGGCCATCGACCCTAACACGAAACTTGCTCAATTCTTTGCCAAGATCACCATGTCATCAACCGTAGCTTGAATGAGCAATTCTATCTCCTCTTTCACTCGCTTTGCTCTCGAATGTATCATCGTGCCTCCTTCTATAATCAATGGGTCTCGTCTTAGGCTCGGCTTCGTCAGGCTCGACTCCTGGATCATATCAGTAAAGAAATTTGTAACTTGTTTTTCTTTCAAGAGATTAAAAATAAGTTAGACATAGTCATAATTGTCGTAAAGTTCGATAGGTGATAGAAATATATCACTATGCTTTATATGATCTTTAAGCATTCACAAATCCATTAACGAATTCTTGTATGTTAGTATCCATCATAGAAATAAAGTCAGGTCACATGTAGGAATATGTTTAACTCGACTAGAGAGTGATTATTAAATAATTTAGTAGTATTGATCTTAATAATTGAATCGTGTTATCAAATTTAAAGGTTTGGAGTTAAAAGGGGATTGATACAAGGGAATTCGAGGATCCTAGTGCGTCTTTCATCAATCGATTTTCATAAAACTTGCATAAAGCATAATTTGCATCGAATCTTATTAAGCTAGGTTGTGTATTTTTAAATAGAATAGTTAATGACTTGCCAATTTTTGAGTTTTGGTTAAGAATAATTTTATTTGAGTTTAAACTAATACAATCTCCGTGGGTACGATATTAGGACTCAAAATTCATTTTATTACTTGTTAACGAACTGTGCACTTGCGGTATTTCAAATAAAACAAATATTTTCGTTACAAATGCATCGAGAGTTATACATTTGGGACAACCTATATGTAGGATGGAGATTATGTATCATCTAATGAGAACTCTTCCTAAAAATTGACATGATAAAGTTATTAAAGTTCTTGATAATTCACCAACTCTAGCCCACTGCTATCTGATCAGGATTTTGATGAGGAAATGGAATTTAGAAAATGAGAACTTTGTAATCAATTTATTGACAACATCTATGTAGTGATTTTTTCATGATTAGTAGTCGAATAGAGAATTTTATTCTGTTCACATGTATATATTTGACATTTTTGTAAATTATATGTGTTATATATGTTTTATAATTAATTAATATAGTCAAAATGTCTTGCTTACTTTATACATGCATGCTTACTTTCTTGAATGGAGTTCTAAAGTTGAAAGTGTTTAAGTTATTCCGACTTAGAACTTATAACTTTGCGCTATGAAATTAATTTTGTAATAATATAATATTATGATAATGGATGATGATTGAGAGCCTAGTGAACTTTCAAATCTCTGTCTAATGTTAAATATCATAAAACTTAATTTGCATGAGTGCAAAAAATGATATGTGTGCATAAATGGATATTTATATGATTGTTGTCTCTAAAATTTTGACACAACATGACGTCTAAGAATATCATAGCTGACCTTAATAAGGGTAACAAATCAAAATGTGATAACTACAACACTTAACACCATAAAATTTGGTATATGCTGGAGGAACGTGATTGCCTTGAGGGCATTAACTATGAGATGGAAGACCTAGTGGTGGGTCAAATTGCTCAACAAAGAAGGGATCAAGAAACTTACCAAACTTGGAAAAAGAAAGATTCCATTGCTCATGTGATTTTGGTAAGTTTCGTGGTAGATGATATCTATCATGAGTGTGAGCAGTTTCCAACTGGTCATGATATCTGGACATATTTTGGAGAGAAATATAGTGGTAATAGTGTTACTAGATTCAGACATCTGACTATTAAGTTCGACACTTACAAGAAACTTCCTAATTACAATATCACATAGCATGTGAGGACTATGTTTGCTATGATTAGGAAACTAAGTTCGGTTGGTCACATACTCTTTGATGAGCAGTAAGTTCAGGCTTTGTTCCGCTCTGTTCTTGATAATTGGGAATATTTGAAAGCCAATTTGACTCATAATTATAGAATCAAAACATTTGCTGATGCTACCTGCCATGTGGAACTAGAGGATGAGGGCCTTGGTGTAGCTAAATCTCTAGAACATGCTTTTGTAGATGAGTCTAGTTTTGGAAAAGCTTCAGGCTTTAAATGTAAGAAGAGCTAGTTTAAAAGTGGGAAGTGGAAGAGAAAAGAAATTGGATAGGGATCTAAAATGAACAAACCCTATCGCAATGACAATGGTAAATGGTTTGAAAAGAAGAAGGACAAGAGCAAGCTGAAATGCTTCAACTGTCACTGTGTCATTTTGCTCGGGAATGCCCTGAGCCAAAGAAGGTAGCTCTTGTAAATACATCTTTTAGTGTTGTTTATGTTTCAAGAATTGTTATGCTAACTAAATCTTATCCTAGTATATTGTAGACTCAGGAGTGACAGACCATGTAACTAGGGATTGAGAAGCATTTTTGGAGTTTCGTTGATTTCTAACTGGTACAAAGTAACAAAGTGGATATACATTGGCAATGATGATAAGGTGGAGGTGAAAGGGATCGGTAGATACAAGTTGCATTTTCGTAGTGGCAATACTATTCTCCTTTACGATGTCTTATTTGCACTAGGGATACGAATGTACTTAATTTCTATTTTGTTCTTTTTAGTTTGAACTTTTCTGGTAATTCTATTCATATTTGTAATGATGATGTTAATTATGGATCTGGATATATATCAGGTGGTTTTGTAGTGTTGGATTATGATCCAAACACTTATAACTATTATGTTGATCATTGTTTTTCTATGAATGTATCTTCATCTTTATCTTCTAAAGAATTGAATGTTGATATATGTGTATGGCATACTAGATTAGGACATATTAGGCAAGAGAGAATGAATAGGTTTGCTAAAAAAGGTTTGCTAGGTTCATTTTCTAAGGTTTCATTACCTACTTGTGAACATTGGCTAATCGAAAAAACAACACGAAAACCATTCGATAAAGCCTTAAGAGCTAAATTTCCGCAGTTAGCCTATTCAGATATATGTAGCCCTATGAATGTTTGGGTAAGACATGGAGCCTCTTATTTCATTACTTTTATATATGATTTCATGCAACATAGTAATGTCTATTTGATTTCTAATTCGTAGCACGTGAACAGAATACGTAGCCTAAGTGGAACTCAATATTCAACCTATGATCCATTTATTTTAGCGATTTTTCCGTAATAAAGTAAAAGACTGTTCCTGCTGCGAAGTTTACCACTCCACTAACGCTTTGTGATTCGGTCAAGGTAGCTTGCTTACTTAGTGCTTGTGCTAAGGAAATGGTTGAGGATCCATTCTCTTTCCCAGTAGAGAGTACTGGTACTTCCTCTCTCTGTGAAGTTGACAACCCTAATGTCATTAGATGTCAGACTTAGAGTTAGGATGTATCTTTGTTTCAATATACTTTATGAATGATTGAGGATAATAAAATAGTTAGTTGAGGTGACTTTCTAGAATAGACCTTAAAAGGCTGACTATGTCCCCATGACAAATCCTATTTGAAATGGATTGTGTGAGTTTGTCAAATGCTCGATAAGCCACTACATTAGCGGCAAAAGCCCATTATTTTGTCGAAGTGTTGAATATTTGTCAAAAATGGTTATGTTTTCGATAGTATGTTTACACTTAATGTAATGGTTGTTAAGCCGAAAATAAATAAAACTAATTATTCTATTTACTTGCTTGAGTCTTCCAATTTGTGATATGGTAGACTATGACATGTTAAATATGATAATTTATGAAGATTAGTTAACTTGAATTGCATACTCCCATCCATATCGATTCTAAATATAAATACAAAACTTGTGTTAAAGCAAAATTGACACATCATCATTATAATCCATTGAAAGAAATATAGAATCACTTGATTTAATTTACATCAATGTATATGATTTAAAATTTTATAAAAAAGAGATGGCAATAAGTATTCCATTACTTTTGTCGATGATAGTACAAAATACTGTTATATATATATCTACTTAAAAGTAAGGATGAAGCTATAGAGAAATTTATTCTCTATAAGAATGAACTGAAAATCAACCAAATAAGAAAATTAAGGTGTTGAGAAGTGACCGAGGTTGTGAGTATGAAACACCATTTGCTGAATGCTGTGCATAACATGGAATCATACATAAAACCACTAGCACCTTATTTACCACAGGAAAATGGTGTTGCTGAACAAAAAAAATGTATGTTAAAAGATATGATGAATGTAATGTTAGTAAGTTTTGGATTACCTTAGAATATATAGGGGAAATAATCATGACTAAGGACTAGAAGAGGAAGTTTAGATTAAACTAAGATATAGCAAAAGAGAAAGGATAGAAAATTTGATGATTCTAACTTTCTAACCTTTGGAAAGTGAACCTCAAAACTTTCAAGAAGTTGTAAACTCTTTAGAAGGACCTCAATAGAAAGAGACCATTAAAAGTAAAATAGGTTTCATTTTGCAAAATTATACGTAAGAGTTTGTAGATCTTCTTCATGAAGCAAACCACAAATGGATCTTCAAAAAGAAAATGAAAATAGGTGGATCTATCGAGAAGTAGAAGACTAGACTAGATCTATCGAGAAGTAGAAGACTAGACTAGTAATAAAATGTTACAAACAACGAGAAACGTTTGATTACTTTGATATTTATTCTTTAGTGATGAGAATAACATCTATGATCACGATACTTGCGATTGTAACTTTGTGAAATCTTGAAGTATATCAAGTGAATGCTAAAATTACATTTTTAAATGAAGATTTAGAGGAAGAAGTCTACATAGAACAACATGAGGGTTTTTAATCATTAGGGCAGGAAAAGAAAGTCTATAAATTGGTAATATTATTATTGTATGCTTTGAAACAAACACTTTATTTGTGATATGAAAAGTTTGATAATTTTATGATGGAATGTGGATTTAAAATCAACGAATGAGACAAATGCATTTACGCCAAAGATACTGAAATAGTTATGTCATTTTATGTCTTTAGGTTATTCTTATTGCTGATAGCAACGATAAGATGATCGAATCTACTAAAAATTAACATCAAAGCCACAGATAATGGTTATGTCATTTTATGTCTTTATGTTGATGACATGCTCATCGTTGGTAGCAACGATAAGATGATTATATCTACTAAAAATATGTTGAATTCAAGATTTGATATGAAAGATCTTGGTTTAGCTGATGTGATACTTGGAGTCAAAATTTCAAGAACATTAGATGGGTTCATTTTAAGCCAGTTACATTATATGGACAAAATTCTTGAAAAAATTAGTAAGGACGATTTGGCATAGCTAAAACCCCAATATACAAGTCAGCATCATTCTAAAAATAAGGAGGTGAGTATTTCTCAGGTAGAATACTTTAGTAAATTTTTGTTCACATTGGGAGGTGCATCTTTATTATGAAAATCCTCCAAACAATCTATCATAGAATCTAAGTTTATAGCTCTAGAAAAATGTGGTGAAGACGCTGAGTGGCTACGAACTTCTTAGAGGATATTTAGAGATAGCCAAAACTCTGTGTTAGCAATTTGCACACATTGGATAGTCAATATGTAATTAGAAGGGCACAAAGTAACATGTATAATGGTAAATCTAGACGTATATGTCGTAAACATAACATTGGGGATCTACCAATGAAAGGGTTAAATAGAGAGTTAGTTGAAAAATCATCGAAATGAACGAGACTTAAGAATGAGTTAAACAAAGAAAACTCAATCTAACTGAATGGAGTCCCAAGATCTAGGTTCAAAGGGATAACCTAATTGGGATTAATCGAATCACTGTGGGGGATGTCATCCCTTGTCCATTCTCATGATGTAGTAGTGATACGCGTAAGGTAGACATATAAGTAATAGGCTTTAATAAATCTTATGGATCCAAAATCGAGCGAAGTAATGCGGTTACTTGTAATAAGAAATCACCTATGCGAGAGAGAAGTGAGGTCACTTCTAAGGGAATTATGTGGGGCTCTGTTGCATTTTTTTACGATATCGTAACAAGTAATATAGTGGATATTTGAGTGCAGATTATCGTTCCCACGAGGACTATACTTTAGGACTTAATCTAATTTTTCTAACTCCTATTTGATAGAAGCAAGTAAATATTTATGAAAATTGTGATTATTTTTTTCTAACCACTTTCAACTAATTGAAAATATAAAATGATTGCAAACAATGGATAATTGAAAATTCAAATATGTGGTGAATATTAGGGCAAAATAATTTCATCTATTGATCACCTTTATTCTTAATTCAAGATTAATAACCTAATGTAGTGCTTGATCGAATTCTTCTATTGTATTCAATTTACACCTCTCGAGTTCTCATTGAGCTTATTTGACTAATTAAATTTCATATTTCTATGCGAATCAATTTTAGTTAAATGAAACACTGGTTCTAAGAATTCAAATTATGACCACAATACTCAGTATAGGTATCTCTAGACGTTATACTAATTTACTGAATTTATTATATGGTCTAAATATCAAACTCACCTTTTGATTCGTAAGAGACTCACATAATCATCAAATTATTGATCAGATAATTTAATGTATTAAACTCATAATAAAATCAACACATAAATAAATAAATCACAAAAATCTTAAATAAAATAATAAAGGATCACAAGTCAACTAGATTGTTTTTCTTAATATAAAAATTAGTTATTCATATTATAAAAATGAAAACATGCAAAAGTGGAAAGATATCACCAAAATTTGACGAAATGTGAAAATTTCTAGTGTTTGCAGTTTCTTTTCTTTTTCCTTTCTTTTCCTTTTCTTTCTCTTCCCTTTTCTTTCCTTGCCGCGTATGTTTTCTGCTTTTATGCTGTCTTTTTTTTGTTGACTTTTCCACCTTTTTTTCTTCTTTTTCTTTTGTTTTTTTCTTCTTTTTCTTTTCTTTTCCTTCTTCGTGTTTCTCTTTTGCTGTTCATGTGCTTCCTCTGCGCCTTCCTTTTTCAATACAAGTCTATTGATGCTCATTTAATTCCAACATATTTAATGTATTATTTCTATCCGATGTTTCATCTTTGGATTCTACCATTTTTTGCCACTTTTGCATTTGTTTCTCAATTTCTTCATCAAACATAAAATTTTACCTACAAAACACAATATAACATAAATTAGGTAGAATTTAATCCAAAAGACAATTAAATATCATAACTTAAGGCAACGAATAAGTGTATAAACTATACTTATCAGGCNATCACGTCGACTGGTCAGCTAGTAAAGTAAATATGCTCTCACAAGGAAGGTTCAACGGGTAATACCTACCTTTCCAATGCAGGTTTCAACCGTTGAACTATATCACCAAGTTTTATGACTTTCGATTTTGTGTCGCTCTCATTTTTTATTTTTGTGGGGGATTGTTGGAAAAATAAATTTTCAGGTTTGGTTTCTACATAATTTTGAGTGGGACTCGTTCTATCTTTTGGAAGATCAAAGTTGATTCGTGTTGTCTTCCATGAGAACATCAAAATCATATATTTACTTGCCAAAAATGATGCTAAGATGAATCATAAATTAAAGCTCGAAGTGATGAACTGGAAGATGTAATGTGTTGGAGGGAAAATTATATTAATTTTGTCTTACATAGGAAAATGGCAAAGCCAATGACTAGTTTTATATGACAACACTTTGGAAGGGTGTAATCACTTCTAACAAAGAGGTTTTCTTCATGTGCGCGCACATGGGAGCTTAAATCATGGACCAAATAGCACTTCAAACTTTGAATATATATGTGGGTACGACCTATATACACAAATGTCGGACTAAACGAATCAAAATTGGTCCCTTAGAATAGTCTACGTTTTGCCTTTATTTCTCATTTATTTTTATTATTTTCTCCAAATAAAACCTTTCAAATTTTCCAACTCCTAAAACTCGTATGATTTGTCTATGTTGATGGAGAGATTAATTGCATGGTTAATTGTGGTTAATGGTTGTAACACCTATAATTCATGGCCTGTCATTTTTCCATTACATCATATTTATATATTCTATTTTCCTTCATTCTTGACACACGAATTCTTTTTTGTTTCTCCATATACAATTTTTTGGAAAATTGGTTTAATTAGTTTGTTTGACCAACTTTTGATCAATTATTTAAGTGGTTCTCGTTAGTTAGATAAAAGATTTCTGTGGTCGAGTATATTCTACTCAGCGACTAGATTAATGTAATGTATTTATTTTCTCAAAATCAATTTAGGATGAATGAGAAATTAGGGCCATAAAAAGACCACTTGAAATTGAAATGAATTGGGAATAAAAATTGGTGAAAAATTGGAAAATGTCAATCCCAGATAGGAAAACTAGAATAATTGAACCACTTTATATTGTTTAAATTTGGGACTTGGGTTTGGGCCCCAAGGGGTACTAATATTCTTTAAAGGAGTAGGTTGTGCCAAAGCCTACATGCGTGCACCAGCGCCGTCCGTCCGGTTGGTTCGACGAGGCAAGGCACGAGCAATCGTGTGCTTAGGCTTGGTCAAGTTGGTGTATATATATACTTTAGTAAAATAATATTTAAATAATATTATTTTATTATTAATTTAAATAATATATTTATATTAATTATTTCCTTTGATTTTTCTGTAACTATTATGTCTTTTCGATGCAACTTTTCAACTTCTATATATAGGTCCCATACCTTGAAATTTATCTGTTACAAAATCTTTCCTGACTTTCTCTCTTATAGAATATATTCATTCCGTACTACATTTTAGTCACAAATAGTAGATTCATGCATTTTAGTCCTTCAATTTTAGAGATATCAAAACATTAGTGGGTTTGTCGGGTCTTGTAATTTGGAATGCTACTATTACAACTCAAGGTTGTTGTATCTTGGGAAATGAGTGCCAGAAGACTGTAACCAACAGTGAGGGACATTATCATCTTAAAAAGAGAGAATTGAACTCTTGCCTCGACCATTACCATTCTATTTTATTCCGTTCATTCTATAAGTCGAAATTCTGCCCAACTATTTATTCGATGTAAAAATATTATTTTGAATATAAATTATTGTCGATAATTTCAATATCTTTCCAACAATCTTAAGATGATAATTCTGTTTACGTGCTAATTTATATTATGAAATTTTGTTCGATTATGGCAAGTAATACTACATCTGTCGTACCTCATAACAATGCTTACGGGTAGAAATCGAAAAAATTCACGGGAGTAGATTTTAAAAGATGATAATAGAAAATGCTCTTTTATCTCACAACTCTAAATTTGAAAAAAATCTTGAGTGAAGATGCTCCAATTGTTGAGGAAGGGGAAACAGATCCTCAAAAACAAGCAGCATTCGATGAATAGAGTCATAGCGACTTCTTATGCAAGAACTACGTCTTCAATTATCTTGACAACACACTATACATCATATATAGTTCACTGAAGATAGCTAAATTATTTCGAGAATCTTTGGAAAAGAAGTACAAAATAGAAGATGTCGGATTAAAGAAATTCGTTGTAGGTAAATTCCAGGACTTCAAAATGATAGATTCTAAAATAGTGATGAATTAAGTCCAAGAGTTACAAATCATCTTGCACGAGATACATGCAGAAGGTATGAAGCTCAGTGAGTTATTTTAGGCCACTCCTATTATCAAAAAATTACCACAAATATGGAAAGATTTCAAGAACTACTCAAAACATAAACGCAAGAAAATGGGACTTGAGATCTGATTGTAAGATTAAGAATTGAGGAAGATAATCAAAATTCTGAGAAGAAATCTGAAAAGTTGTAAATGGGGGCTAAAGTTAATTTGGTGGAGCAAAATACTAGCAAAAAATAAAAAAAAAAAAAAAAATAAAGCACTCGGGTAATGGCAAGCAAAAGATCAAGGCTAAGAAATTCAAAGGAAATTGCTATAATAGTGTGGTCACATTCAAATGACCGTCGATGGAAAAACGAAAAGGATCAAGTACACTTGATTGAAGAAGACGAATTGTCTAACAGTGTGTCTAACCTAATGCTCTCAGCCGTTGTATTTGAAGCAAACATGGTGGACAATTCGAGAGAATGGTTCGTAGACACTGACGCTAGTCATCGCGTTTGTGGTGATAATGAGATGTTTTCATCTTAATTTCCTATCAATGGATGACAACTATTCATGGACAACTCGGCAACATCAAAAGTTGCTAGTCTTGGAAAATTAGTGTTGAAGATTTCATCGGGCAAAGAAGTAATCCTCATTGATGTGCTGCATGTTCCCGATATTCTCAAGAACTTGCTATCTAGAGCTTCGTTAAGCAAAAATGGGTTTATGTTAGTATTTGAGTCTGACAAGTTTATACTTACCAAAAATTGCATGTTTGAAAGCAAGGGTTATTTAGCCAATGGGCTATTTAAAATGAATGTAATGCCAATATTTCATGATTTTGATATTAATAAAGTAAATCTCTGCTTACTTGATTGAGTCTTCTAATTCATGGCATGATAGAATAAGGCATGTTGTTGTTAATACTTTACATAAATTAGTAATTTTAGATTTATTGCCTTCTATTTCATTTGATCAAAATCATCGGTGCGAAACTTGTGTGGAGGCTAAACTAGTCAAAACACCATTTCATTCAGTTGAAATGTACTCGAATCCTCTAGCACTAATTTACAGTAATATATGTGATTTAAAGTAAGTGAAAACTAAAGGAGGTAAACATTNTGATCAATTATTTAAGTGGTTCTCGTTAGTTAGATAAAAGATTTCTGTGGTCGAGTATATTCTACTCAGCGACTAGATTAATGTAATGTATTTATTTTCTCAAAATCAATTTAGGATGAATGAGAAATTAGGGCCATAAAAAGACCACTTGAAATTGAAATGAATTGGGAATAAAAATTGGTGAAAAATTGGAAAATGTCAATCCCAGATAGGAAAACTAGAATAATTGAACCACTTTATATTGTTTAAATTTGGGACTTGGGTTTGGGCCCCAAGGGGTACTAATATTCTTTAAAGGAGTAGGTTGTGCCAAAGCCTACATGCGTGCACCAGCGCCGTCCGTCCGGTTGGTTCGACGAGGCAAGGCACGAGCAATCGTGTGCTTAGGCTTGGTCAAGTTGGTGTATATATATACTTTAGTAAAATAATATTTAAATAATATTATTTTATTATTAATTTAAATAATATATTTATATTAATTATTTCCTTTGATTTTTCTGTAACTATTATGTCTTTTCGATGCAACTTTTCAACTTCTATATATAGGTCCCATACCTTGAAATTTATCTGTTACAAAATCTTTCCTGACTTTCTCTCTTATAGAATATATTCATTCCGTACTACATTTTAGTCACAAATAGTAGATTCATGCATTTTAGTCCTTCAATTTTAGAGATATCAAAACATTAGTGGGTTTGTCGGGTCTTGTAATTTGGAATGCTACTATTACAACTCAAGGTTGTTGTATCTTGGGAAATGAGTGCCAGAAGACTGTAACCAACAGTGAGGGACATTATCATCTTAAAAAGAGAGAATTGAACTCTTGCCTCGACCATTACCATTCTATTTTATTCCGTTCATTCTATAAGTCGAAATTCTGCCCAACTATTTATTCGATGTAAAAATATTATTTTGAATATAAATTATTGTCGATAATTTCAATATCTTTCCAACAATCTTAAGATGATAATTCTGTTTACGTGCTAATTTATATTATGAAATTTTGTTCGATTATGGCAAGTAATACTACATCTGTCGTACCTCATAACAATGCTTACGGGTAGAAATCGAAAAAATTCACGGGAGTAGATTTTAAAAGATGATAATAGAAAATGCTCTTTTATCTCACAACTCTAAATTTGAAAAAAATCTTGAGTGAAGATGCTCCAATTGTTGAGGAAGGGGAAACAGATCCTCAAAAACAAGCAGCATTCGATGAATAGAGTCATAGCGACTTCTTATGCAAGAACTACGTCTTCAATTATCTTGACAACACACTATACATCATATATAGTTCACTGAAGATAGCTAAATTATTTCGAGAATCTTTGGAAAAGAAGTACAAAATAGAAGATGTCGGATTAAAGAAATTCGTTGTAGGTAAATTCCAGGACTTCAAAATGATAGATTCTAAAATAGTGATGAATTAAGTCCAAGAGTTACAAATCATCTTGCACGATATACATGCAGAAGGTATGAAGCTCAGTGAGTTATTTTAGGCCACTCCTATTATCAAAAAATTACCACAAATATGGAAAGATTTCAAGAACTACTCAAAACATAAACGCAAGAAAATGGGACTTGAGATCTGATTGTAAGATTAAGAATTGAGGAAGATAATCAAAATTCTGAGAAGAAATCTGAAAAGTTGTAAATGGGGGCTAAAGTTAATTTGGTGGAGCAAAATACTAGCAAAAAATAAAAAAAAAAAAAAAAATAAAGCACTCGGGTAATGGCAAGCAAAAGATCAAGGCTAAGAAATTCAAAGGAAATTGCTATAATAGTGTGGTCACATTCAAATGACCGTCGATGGAAAAACGAAAAGGATCAAGTACACTTGATT
>CAIGRB010076539.1:54253-72505 GCA_903798255.1 Fraxinus quadrangulata
TCTTCGGTGAGAAACTTGTGTGGATGCTAAACTAGTCAAAACACCATTTCATTCAGTTGAAAGGAAATCGATTCCTCTAGAACTAATTTACAGTAATATATGTGATTTAAAGTTTGTGCAAACTAAAGGAGGTAAACATTATTTTATTACTTTTAAATGATTGCATAAGGTAATGTTATGTCTATTCGCTAAGAAGCAAAGATGCTTAGAAGCATTTTAAGCAGCACAAGAATGAGGTTAAGATTCAACTTAGCAAACAAATAAAAGTTGTTCATAGTGATAGAGATGGAGAATATAAAGCACCGTTTGAAGAATTTTGTTCAGACTATGGTTTTATTCATCAAACTAGAGCTCATTCTTCATCTCAATCGAATGGTATTGCTAAATGCAAAAATGGTACTCTTAAAAAGATGATGAACGCCATGTTGATTAGTTTTGGTTTACCTCAGAATTTGTGGTGAAGCAATTATCTCAACTAACCACATTCTAAATAAATTACGACATAACAGTATGAATGAAACTCCTTATAAGTTATGGAAGGGTCATAAACCTTTCTACAAATACTGAAACTTGTGGAAATGTTTGGCTAAAGTGGAAGTACCAAAGTCTGAACAAGTTAAAATAGGGACTAAAACCATCGATTGAATATTCATTAGATATGCTAAAAACAGCAGTGCTTATCAGTTCCTCGTACATAAGTCTGAGCTATCAGATGTACATGAAAATACTATCATTGAATCTAGTAATAGTGTATTTTTTGAGGACATTTTTCCTTGTAATGGTATGAAAGAGATAAGTTTGCAAATACAAACTTATGACACTGCAATTGCTAATCATCAAAGTGACGAATAACCAAGACGTAGCAAAATGATCAAAACATCTACATCTTTTGGTTCAATTTTTTTAACTTATTTGTTAAAAAATAAACCTAGGATATTCAATGAAGCAATGTCAAGTCCAAAAGCTCCATTTCAGAAAAAGTCTATCAATAGTGAAATTAATTTTATTATGCAAAATCATACTTGAGAAGTTGGTAGATTTCCCACCCGGTAACAAACCGTTAGGATGTAAATGGATTTTCCAAAGAAAATTAAAGACTGATGGATCAATTGATAAATTTAAGGCCAGATTGGTAGTTAAAGGATTCAAACAAAAAAGAATGTCTTAATTTTTTCGATACATACTCACCTGTGACAAGGATGACATCTATTAGAGTGTTAATTGTAATCGCAGAATTGTATAATTTGGAGACCTATTAGATGATTGTTAAAACAACTTTCTTCAGTGATAAGCTAGAAGAAGAAATTTATATGGAACAACCCGATGGGTTCATTGTTCCTGTACAAGAGAAAAATGTGTATAGATTTGTTAAGCCATTATCCGGACTATAGCAAGCGCCAAAACATTGGCATGCAAAATTTGACAAAACTACGTTGTCAAATAATTTTAAGATTAACGAGTGTGATAAATGTGTTTATATTAAAACCACACCTAGTGCATACATAATTTTATATCTATATGTTGATGACATGCTAATTATGGGTAGTAATCGTGATATCATAACTACCAAGAAAATATTGATAAAATATTTTGACATGAAAAATATGGTTATTAGATATGTAATTTTAGGAATTAAAATCCTTAAGACATCTAAGTGACTTGTTCTTTCTCAATCGCACTATGTTGAGACTGTAATCAAGAAGTTTCATATATATGATAAAAGTCCAGTTAAATTCCAAGAGACTTAAATCTACATTTGGCCAAACATAAAGGTGAACCTGTATCTCAATTGGATAATTCTCAGATAATAGGCAGTTTAATGTATATTACAAACTACACTCATTCGGATATTGCATATGCAGTAAACAAGGTTAGTAGATTTATAAGTAACTCAAATAATGATCATTGGAAGGCATTGGTAAGGGTTCTTAGATATCTACAATACATCTCAAATATTGGATTACATTATACTAGATATCCAGCTGTATTAGAAGGATACAATGATGCTAATTGGATATATTAGATACAAAAGACTCAAAATCCATTAGTGGTTATATTTTTTTACCATTAGTTGTACGGCTGTATCTTGGAAATCATCTAAGCAAATGTATATAACTCGATCCACGATGGAATCTGAGTTCATAACTTTAGATAAAGCTGGAGAAGAAACATAATGGCTTTGTAATTTTTTGGAGGATCTTCGATATTGGTCTAAATATATGCATGCAATTAGTATGCATTGTGATAGTCAGTCATCTATCGATAGAGCATAAAGTAGTATGTATAATGGTAAGTTTTGACATACCCATTGAAGACATAATACAATTAAGTAGTTGATCTCAAATGGTGTTATTTTCGTAGATTATGTGAAATCTAAAGAAAATCTTGCGGATCCGCTTACCAAAGGCTTACCAAAAGATCAGGTATATTGTCTATTAAGGAGGAATGGACTTAAATCTTGCGTATGTATAATAGTAAGTCTCGACATATCCATCGAAGACATAATACAATTAAGTAGTTGATCTCAAATGATGTTATTTCCGTAGATTATGTAAAATCTAGAGAAAATCTTGCGGATCGACTTACCAAATGCTTACCAAGAGATCAAGTATACTGTCTATCAAGGGAAATATGCTTAAAGTCTACTATGTAAGGATCTTTATAATGGTAACCCAACCTTGCTGACTAGAGATCCTAATATCTTGGTTTAATAGGTCAACTAAATTATGAAAATTCAAAGACCACTCCAGAGTAAACTCTTACCCATTCCTATGATAAGAAAAAGTGTTGTCTGCAAAACGTTTTAAGTTAAGTTATACTTTTAATGATTCATATATCTTGGACCATCCAACAGGGTATGGCAGTTACTTTTAATAGGAGATTACCTATATAAGTGAGAATGTTTAAAATGTTTGAATTCTCTAAAGGACTTATGAAATTCAAGAGTTGTTTAGGGCCAAAAATTAAAACAACAGTGGGAACTCGAAAATGTTAGGGAGGTTATCGTGTGGATACTATTGTCTTAGTTTACACCAAAAGCTAACAGTTCAAAACATCGCGTTCACCGATTAGCCAAGTAAATCCAATAGTATTCTACTACGAAAAGTTCAAACCCATAAGGTACCTATCCGGATGCAATAACTTTTTCCTGATCTCTCTATAGTTTGTATAGTCTATTGCATTAATTTCATTCATGTGGGGGATTGTTGGAAAATTGGTTTAATTAGTTGGTTTGACCAATTATTTAAGTGGTTCCGTTAGTTGGACAAAAAAATCGGTAATATAGTATAACGTGTATAGATACCTATACTAATTATTGCGGTCATTAGATGAATTCTTGCAATTAATATTTCATTTAAATAATATTGATTCATATAAAGACATGAAATTAAATTAGTAAAATAGACTCAATGAGAAATCGAGATGGGTAAATTGAATACTTTAAAAGAATTCAATCGAGTACTACTATATTAATGAATCTTGATTGACAAATAAAAGGGGATCCGTAGGTAAATTTGTAAGTCCTAGCATTCACATTCATACTTTTAAAATCCGAATTCATAAATTGTGTGGGTTAGATAATTTAGTTTAGTTAGAATAATTTAGACACCAATCACAAACTTTATTATTTGTTATTGATCAGATTAAAGTTAGAAATAATTTAACCAATTGTTAGATAGTAGTCCTTGTGAGAACAATATTCGGACTCATTGGGTCCACTATATTTCTTGTTACAAATCGTACACTTGCGGTATATAAAAATCGACAACAAATTTTGGCACTGCTGTCGGGGATTATTAGTATTTAATATTGGTTTTAATTATATTTTGCTTTTGTTTGAATTTTTTTTTCTTTTTTTTTATTTTTCAATTGATCTACTTGTTTTTCTTTGCTCCATTGATAGGGAACGAGAAGAAGTAAGAGGTCAAAAATTCACAATGATTGATTTCAACTTAAATGAAGGTGACATGCTCTTTGGAGAATTTCTCTTCAAACAAGAATTTAAAAGTGGAGATACAATCAACCTATTGTATTCGATAAGGATGGCGTTTTGAAGGAATTAAATACCAAATCTATTGTTTATAGGGAGATTGGACCAATTTGTGAATATTGTGGCTCATTGCATTATAGTAAAAATTAGTTGTTATTGGCAACTCCAAATGAAGTAAGGAAAGCTATCTTTGAGGGCCCATATGAAAAACAAAATGATGATGGTGAAATAGTTACGGGAGACATCATCATGTAAAAATATATAAGGGTTGAAGATCAAGTAATTCCAGATGAGCCAAATAACATGCCATGGAAGATCTCTACATTATTCGACCCGAGGAATCAACTAAAGAAGAACATGTAAAAACAAATAAATTAATCACGAATGGGCAAAATGAATTAGTGGCATTCAAATAAGATGGGATTATCATGAAAACCTCCAACTTCATTAATTTTGTGATTAAAGTCGATGAGGAAATTGAAATATTCTTAGTTGAGTTTGCATTGGGAAATTTTGACAAGTCATACCATATTTAAAAGGACAAAGTATAATTTTGGAAGATGTGTGAAATATGGAATAAAGTCAAGTAAAGCAAGCTAAGGAAGACCTCCAAAACCATATTCAAAGTGCCATGAAGCAGTTATGCAAAAGTCTAGCTAAAGACTTTAAATTAAGCGTTTATTGGGAGGTAACCTAATTTTTCACCTTTTTATTTATTGTGCTTTTCGTATTTGTATTGCACATAGCCTAATAAAGTGCATTAGTTTTAGGCATGTTTCTATTTCAATAAAAGGGTCATCATATCTATATTAAACCTATTTAAGGAAAATCATATATTCGAGTGAAAAATAGTAGAAAATACATGTGGCACACTTTTCAAGGCTCCAGGAACATAAAAAACTAGTTATGTACACACACCACATTATAAATTTTAACCTTTTTTACTCTAATATATGTTTTCTTCTTTCAAAGGTACAGAGATATCGAAGTTGAAGAATGGAATGATCAAAAAAGCCTACTTACAATATCAAAGAGAATAATTCGAGGAGTAACTTATTCCTTTCTTCCCCGCCCCTTTATGTGCTAGATTATACTTTAAGACATTGAGAACAATGGCTACTTTAATTTTATGGGTGGAAAAAATATTGAGTTTCGAGTTTTATTATTCTCATGTGATTGTGTTTCTACTTTTTTATTATATATAAAAAATAAAAAAAATTAAAAGTTTTCAAAAAAATATTTTCTTGTTTATTGTGTGTTTGTGTGGGTTAGGTAGTCTTGCCAAAAAATATATTTGGAATTATGTATTATTTTATGAACTGTGGATATATGGATATGTATGAGTATTTTACGTATGTAAATTCTTGTGTAAATTGTCTAAGGTCAATATGATGAAAATTAGGTAAAAATCTTAAATTAGGAGTCTTTTTTAGAATAAGTGTTTAATGAGGGGCAATGCACTAATTATGGAGAGAGAGAGAGAGAGAGAGAGAGAGAGAGAGAGAGAGAGAACCTTATCTCAATGTGAAACATCTCTTCGGAGATTTTATGACTCGAGTGATTAAGTCTGCAAATGTATCTAAAAGTCTCGTGTCCTATGATCGTTTGACTTGAGAGTCATAGACCTAAAACTTGCTACAAAGGTCATTTAGAAAGGTTAATGGAAAGAAGTATGCACATATGATTAGAAAAAATAATAATTATGTATTTACGTATTACATGCCTTGATTAAGTTCCAAACACTTTTTTGAGAAAGTTAAATCTTTGACAATTGATTATTAGTCTAGTTGAGTCTTGGAGGTTGAAATAATCAAAATTTGAAGAATCCTTACTTGTTGAAGTGTCAATTTGCAATTAGTGAGATCCATCTAAACTAAAGAGGTGAAGAGTTGGTGTAAAAATTCAACATTAGATCACATACTGGGAAAATAGTAATTAAAAAAAAAAGCTTGGGGTGTGTGAATTTTACGAGTGATGAAAGTAAAAATTTAACTATCGAGGGTCGGGAATTGAGATAACTCGTGAATTTATAGTGTTTACTTAGTTCTTCACACACACACACACACACACACACACACACATCAATTTTGCATTGGAAAAATAGATATTGATTTTGGTAATGCGAACTTGAATATGTTTATAGATTTAATATAATGATTCTAATCCTGAGGCAAAATGGCAAGTTATCTAACCAAAACCTTTTGCATGATTGTGTGTTCATTAAATTTGGTTATGATTTTGTTTGAGAATAAACAAATATTTAAGTTTGAGAGTGTTTGATAAGTGTATTTTATATATTTATTTGGACTTGAAAATATAGATATTTAATAGTTCTTTTGAACAATTATAACCTAATTAATCGTATATTTGATTTATTAGGTGAAACTTGATGAAAGAAAATGAAATTGAAAGAAAGAAGCAAAAATTGGCGAAAAAGGGCAAGATTGGGGACTAAAGTGTAAATATTCAAAAGTTATGTCAGACCTCACTATGAAAATTCGAGTTTGTTAGGGGTTAATTAGATGCAATTAGAAGTAAAAAAATGAGTGAAATATGATCAAAATATTTTCATAATTCAATTTTCAACTGCACAAGTATGTTCTAGATTTTTAATCCGAGATTGAGACCCCTTTTTGACATAGTAAACGTTTGAATTGGAAAAAATCTAACTCTAGCAAAGTTGTAGCCCTTTGAGTTATCTTTTCAATACATTTTGAATTGCCTTAAAGAGATATCTAAAGAGAAAATTATAAGAAAAATACTGAATAAGATGTAGAGAGGGAGCAGCAGGTGGCGCTGGCACTTAAGCGCCCACTCTCGGGAAAAAAATTAGATTCGCGATGCTGCCCACAGCCAAATAGGGTTTTCAAGTGTAATTCATCTTTTTAAAAGCTCAATTCAACTAAAACTCTTCCAAGACTTGAAGCTCTAGATAACACAATTTATGGGAAAGAAAAACACATAAGAATCAAGGTCAAAGAGCAAAAGTTAGGGTTTGGAGACTTTTAAGGTTGAAAAAGATTCTTGGTGCACGATTCAATTCTTTCAATGATCAAGATTTCAAAACCCGATATAAATTCTATATTTCTTTTTTCATTATTATGCTTATCTATATTCATAGTTAGGGCAAAAAATGTAATCCATGTGTGACCCTTTATTTCTTTTATTCAAGATTCTACTTCTTTAACTGCTTATGTGTTGATTTTATTCATGAATTTAATACTTTGAATTCTTTGACCAATTCTTCAATGATTTTGTGAAACTATTTCAAATCGAGAGGTGAGTTTTAGATTTAGACCACTTATTAAAACCAGTAATTTAGTATAACGTGAAGAGATACCTTTACTAATTATTGTGTTCGTTAGATGAATTCTTGAAACTAATATTTCATTTAACTAAGATCGATTCATATAGAGATATGAAATTAAATTTTTTAAATAGACTCAATTAGAACTCGAGAGGGGTAAATTGAATACTTTAAAATAATTCGATAGAGCATTACTATGGTAATGAATCTTTACTGCCAAATTAAAGAAGATCCATAGGTAAATTTGTAAGTCTTAGCATCCACATTCATATTTTAAAATCCAAATTCGATAAATTATGTGGGTTAGATAATTTAGTCTAGTTAGAATAATTTGATAACCCAAGAATAACTAACCAAGAGGGGGGTGGATTGGTTTTGAAACTTTTTCGACAGTTAGTTTCAAAAATATTTAACACACAAGCTATAAATACAAAGTTTAATAAGAGAAGTAAATATGCAAATTCGATAACTTAATTCAAGTATTGTCATCTAAGGAAATATAGCACAATGTAAAAGCAATTCGAAGTAAAGTGTAATAATGTAAAGATGACAAACGAATTTAATGGGGTTCGATACACAATGTGTTCTATGTCCCCGTTACCAAGCTCCCCGTCATGAGCAATGCCAAATGTACTATAATGGTAACTTATAACAAGGAGTACCAATACTTAAGTGACTTACAACAAGGAGCACTTATCCTTATGTGACTTACAATAAGGAGCACCTATCCTTAACAACAATCGAGTTTTCACAAGGCTCTCAAAATCATTAAAATATAAATGATGGTTTTACAATTGAAAGAACTCTCTTAACAAATAATATAATCAAGTCAAGTATTTTGAGAGGTAGGATAACACTTCAATAGATAGCAAATAATAAAGCTCAAGTATTTATGTTGTAAACTTTGATGAATGATAAATAATAAAGTAGTTTATATATTTGTATCAAAGTTTTCTCCCAATAATCTCTCTTAACGAATAATACAAGTTAAGTATGAAGAGTGATTTAATAAAATAGTTTGTATCTTTGTATCAAAGTTTTCAACCAATGATCTCTCTTAATAAATAATACAAGTTAAATATGAAGATAGATTTACACTTCAATATAAGTGTTGGCAAAGAAAACTTTTATCAAGAATTGGAAGTAAATGAGATGGAGAGTTTTTCTTGCAAAGTAGAATCTTTGATGAAATAGATGGAACAAATTTTTAATCAATCAAGAGATTCTTCGTAATAAATGAAATAGAATAAATACTCAAGTAAGCTCAATAATTTTCAATAAATTCTCTCAAAATCTCTTGTGAGTTAGTTGGAAAATAAATGCAAGAAGATATGGATATTTATAGAGCAAAGAAGGTCAAATCAGTCACTTTCAATTTATCAATTTTGGTCGATCGGAAGTGTCAATATAGCCGTTTGAAAATCCATCCGTTAGACTTTCGGTCGACTGGTAAGATTTCGGTCAACCGTAAATGCCCTTTTGAAATGGCTGCAAATACGGTGTGCAGACTTTCGGTCCACCGGTACATTTCGGTCGACCGGATGTCAAATTCGGTAAGATGGTATAAATACGGTGAGAAGAGAGTAAATACGGTAAGATATCTTTTGGTTGACCAGTAGACGTTCGGTCGACCGGAAAGCCTGGATTTTGGAGTTATTTTATCAAAAATTGTTCATTTTCCAAAATCATCTTCATTTTTAAAACATTTTTTTGCAAATGATGAATTATAAAAAAGTATAGTTTGAGCTTTATGCATTTGCTAAAATCGATGAGTTATACGTTTACATATAAATCGAAGCAAATTCTCAAAACTCTATTCTTCAACATTCTTGTTCTTTTCGAGTCTCTTTTGATTGTTTGTTATTCAACGGATAACGATTTGAGCCTTTGAATACTTATGAAAATTTATTCATGAAAAAACTCAAGAAATAAAACTTGTTAGAGAAATAAATGTATTGTTTGTTATAATCAAAATAAGTGGAGCTATATTAAATCATATGTCAACATAATTTAGACACCAATCACAAATGTTATTATTTGTTTTCGATCAGATTAAAGTTAGGAATATTTAACCAATTGTTAGATAGTAGTCCTTGTGGGAACAATATCCTGACTCATTGATCCAATATATTACTTGTTACGAATCGTACACTTGCGGGATATAAAAATCGGCAACAAGTTTTTGGCACCGCTGCTGGAGACTATTTTTTCTTTTTCTTTTTTCAATTGATCTACTTATTTTTCTTTGCTCCATTGATAGGGAATGAAATGAAGCAAGAGGTCAAAATTCACAATGATTGATTCCGACTTAAATGAAGGTGATGTGCTCTTTGGAGAATTTCTCTTCAAACAAGAACTTGAAAATGGGGATACAATCAACATATTGTATTTGATAAGGATGGATTTCCGAATGAATTAAACACTAAATCTATTGTTTATAGGGAGATTAGACCGACTTGTGAATATTTTGGTGTATTACATTATACTAAAAATTGGTTGTTATTGGCAACTCCAGATGAAGTAAGGTAAGCTATCTTTGATGGTCCCTATGAAAAACAAGATGATGGTGGTGAAATAGTTACGGGAGACATCATTATGTAAAAATATAAAAGATTTGAAGATCAAGTAATTTTAGATGAGTCAAATAATATGCCATGGAGGATCTCTACATTATTCACCCCGAGAAATCAACTAAAGAAGAAGAACATGTAAAAAAAAAATCACGAATGAGCAAAATGAATTAGTGGCATTTAAAGAAGATGGGATTAGCATGGAAACCTCCAACTTCATTGATTTTGTGATTAAAGTCAATGAGGAAACTGAAGTATTCTTAGTTGAGTTTGAATTGAGCAATTTTGGCAAGTGAGAGGCCAAAACTCGCTATAAGGGTCATTTAAAAAGGTTAATGGAAAGAAGTATGTACATAAGATAAGAATAATAATAATAATTATTATTATTATTATTATGTATTTACGTACTACATGCCTTGATTAAATTCCAAATACTTTTTTGAGAAAGTTAAATCTTTGACAAGAGATTACTAGCCTAGTTGAGTCTTGGAGGGTGAAATAATCAAAATTTGGAGAATCCTTACTTATTGAAATATCAATTTACAATTAGTGAGATCCATCTAAACTAAAGAGGTGAAGAATTGGTGTAAAAATTCAACATTAGATCACATACTGGAAAAATAGTAAAAAAATAATAAGCTTGGGATGTGTGAATTTTATGAGTGATGAAAGTAAAAATTTAACCATCGAGGGTCAGGAATTGAGATAACTCGTGAATTTATAGTGTTTTACTTAATTCTTCACACACACATCAGTTTTGCGTTGGAAAAATAGATATTGATTTTGGTAATGAGACCTTGAATTTGTTTCTAGATTTAATATAATGATTCTAATCCTAAGACAAAATGACAAGTTATCTAATGAAAACCTTTTGCATGTTTTTGTGTTTGTTAAACTAGGTTATGGTTCTGTTTGAGGACAAACAATTTTTTTAGTTTAGAAGTATTTGATAAGTGTATTTTTATACACTTATTTGGACTTGAAAAAATAGATATTTAATAGTTTTTTTGAGCAGTTATAGCCTAATTTATTATATATTTCATTTATTAGGTGAAACTCGATGAAAGAAAATGGAATTGAAAGAAAGAAGAGAAAGTTAGCGAAAAATGGCAAAATCCAAAGTTTGGCAACTAAAGTATAAATATTTAAAAGTTATGTCAGACCTCACGATGAAGAGTCGAGAATGTTAGGGGTCAATTGGATATAATTAGAAGTCAAAAAGGAGTGAAATATGATCAAAATATTTTCATAAATCAAATTTCAACTGCATTAGTATATTCCAGATTTTTAGCCCAAGATTGAGATCCCTTTTTGACATAGTAATCGTTTGAATTGGAAAAATCTAACTTAGCAAAGTTGTAGCCCTTTGAGTTATCTTTTTAACGTACTTTGAATTGCCTTAAAGAGATATCGAAAGAGAAAATTATGACAAAATACTAAAGAAGATGCAGAATGGGAGCATCAGGTGGTGCATGGCGCCTAGGCGCCCACTCTAGGGAAAAAGATCAGATTTGTAGCATCGCCTGCTAAATAAGGTTTTCAAGTGCAATACATCTTTTTTAAAAGCTCAATTCAACTAAAACTCTTTCAAGATTTGAAGAAAACATAAATATAACTCTAGAGAACACAATTTGGGAGAGAGAAAAACACATAATCATCAAAATCAGAAAACAAAAGTTAGGGTTAGAAGACTTTTGAGGTTGAAGAATATTCTTGGTGCAAGATCCAATTCTTTCCATAATCAAGATTTCAAAATCTGGTTATGAACTCTATACTATTTTGTTTTTCTTTCATTAGTATGAGTAGCTAAATGTTAGAGCGAACAGTGTAATCTATGTGTGACCCTTTTATTTCTTTTATTCAAGATTTAGTTCTTTAAATGTATATGTATTGATTTTATTCATGAATTTGATACTTTGAATTATTTGATCAATTATTCAATGATTTGTGAATTTATTACGAATCGAGGGGTGAGTTTTAGATTTAGACAACATATTAAAATCCGATAATTTAGTATAACGTGTAAACATTCCTATACTAATTATTGTGGTCATTAGATGAATTCATAGAACTAATATTTCATTTAACTAAAATCGATTCACATATAGATATGAAATTTAATTAGTTAAATAAACTCAATGAAAATTCGAAATGGGTAAATTGAATACTTTGAAGAATCCGACCGAACACTACAATAGTAATAAATCTTCATTCACAAATTAAAAGGGATCCATAAGTAAAATTGTAAGTCCTAGCATCCACATTCATACTAGTAAAACCCGAATTCGATAAATTGTATATGTTAGATAATTTAGTTTAGTTAGAATAATTTAGACACCAATCACAAACTTTATGATTTGTTTTCTATTAAATTAAAGTTAGGAATAATTTAACTAATTGTTAGATAATAGTTCTTGTGGGAACGATATCTAGACTCATTGGTCCACTATATTACTTATTACGATCCGTACAATTACGAGATATAAAAATCGACAAGAAGTTTTTGGTGTGTTTAAATGTGAATCTTGCTCTTGACTATTTTGATCTTGGCTACGCTATTGGCAACTCTTCCTATGTGCACGTATTGTGTCTTACATGTATGATAAAGAGTGTATCAACAATAGATACAAACTAAGTTTAATTAATCCCGAATAAATTTGGGCTCTGCTACAGGTATGATTAGGGATGCTAAAAGAGAGAATTATTAATAATGTATAGATCAAATTTGTATGGATACCAGATTGGAAATTGTGCATTTGGGATTATTGAACTAGCATCCAGGAAAATCAATATGTGGGTTTCCACTTAAATTTTGAGAAAAAATCTAGACATGTATTCTACAAAAAGAGTAGGAGAAAGAGATACATATTTACGTGTAAATTTAATTTATTTACTCTATTACATGATTGAATTTTGCAATTTTCTTTAGACTCCCTTCTTCTTTTTCAAAAGGCTTGCCACATTCTATATATAATCGCAGCACGTGGTTGGGAAACTGTGTTTTTTGGTACAAGTAATTTTTTTACTATGTCAAGTGTAAGTGTTGTGCATTCAGTACAAATATAGCTTAAAAATTAATTGATTGATTCAGTAGTACCATTTATATATATATGTGTGTGTGTAGAGAAATGGACCTTCGATTTGGTGGAATCGGGGCTCAGTTCAACTTACCAATATCAAACAACAATCAAACAATTGACTCCAGCCTACAACTATTACTATAACTTTTGGTTTCCACTTCTAATATAGCACATGGAACACAAATATGGAGGTGTTTGCAAAAAAAACTTCAAAGGCAAGGAACAATGGCACGAGGAAGGAGAAGGAAGAAGCCACAGTTTCTCTCCAATATATTCACAAAACACACACACGTTTCCAACACAATGAAAATGGGCATATATAGGTTAGTTTAGGTTACCTAGACTTGGGCCAATATTATCCAACAAGTGGGTCAACACTAAGATAATTGGGCCAGCACATTAAAATGACCATCCAAGATTTATAGTGGCCATGAGCAACATTAATTAATTAAGTTGCTTCCAATGGCCCGAGTTGTTTTCAGGTTGAGCCAATATATTGATTGTGTTGATAGTTATTTCACTCATCAGCCGGGGCTTATGAAATATAATCCAAATTGTTTAACATCATTGCCCGAAATTTATTGGGTATCAAAATCGAACAAGTCTCCACCTTGATACCCAATCGATCTGCAAACAACCAAAACACAAAGTTTATACTTAAATAAGTAGGGTAGCCAATAAAATTGGAATCACAAACCTTACCTCGTCTTTCAAACCCGAAACACATACCATACTTGCTCCATATACTCACCGTGAGGGTCAAAAAATACCCAAGTAGAGGAAGACCAAACAATCAAGAGCAAATAATCATGCAATGCAGATATAATATAGGATAATCCCAGATCTTTTCCAAGATACATTCATACAGAACAATAGATTAACATAAAGTCAACCAATTAAACTGTCAAAACACATATGCAACAAATGCATATATGACCCCATAAAAAGATCTCATCGCACTTATTATATCCCATTCTATGTTCCTCACGCCTCGAGAACACATATCTCCTCTCATTACCCACCATGTTTACTAATCAGTTCACTCAACTCATGTCTAATTAGTAGACCTCTATAGATCTTAGGTCATTGGGATAATCCTCTATCACTACATCACTTCTCACAACCTAAGTGAATAATGGGTCTCTACCTAACAGAAGTGTCTCTCTTACACTCCACCTGATCATGGTCTCTTCATAGATAAATGATTCCAACATTTGATCACATTTCCACTCGTTATCCAAATGTCACACTCCACATCCCTAGTACAAGCCACCAATGTACCCTTAGGCATCTATGTTCCATCTCACCAATAGACATACAACACACTGCTAATACATCTTAACCTACTATATATACAAACAATTACACCAAGTAATTAAATCGCTTTCGAATTCACGCAAATACACATATCAAACACATTGAAATGCACATATAACCATGCAATAGAATTAAGAAATCACACACATGTAGAAAGTATTACATACAGATGTACATGCAGTAACTAGGTTTACTCTTAATAAACTTCACTAGTGTCATCACTTGACTTTATAACCATGTTCGCCTTATCTCTCACCTTACCCTTCTACTTATCATTCTTTTTATGACAATCCCTAATAAAGTGCACAGCCTTACCACAACAGTAACACTGTGTACCACTAGACCTATCCCATCTCTTATCCTTTCTCTTACCACCCTCATTACTCGAGTCATTATTGTCCTAAGCTCTAACCAAATTCATCTACTTAAACTTCATTTTACTCCTCATCATATGCAACTCACCACTTTTCTTATCCTCTTTTTCAGCGTTAATGTCTATCTCTTTACTCCTAAGTGAACCTATAAAAATCTCAGGTGTTAAAGTATCCCTACCATACTTAATTGTATTCTTAATCTCTCTATACGAATCATGTATAGAATTTAGCAAAATAATGGCCTTATGCATATCAAAAATCTTTTCATCACAGTTAACGATATCTTGAACAAGTTTGTTGAGAATATCCAAATTGTTATCAAGATTAGGGCTGGACAAAACTCCCAAATCGAACGGGACCTAAACCAATCAGTTCTTCTTAAATTAAATACCCAAACGGGTATATAAATCGAGAACCGATGGGTTCGGTTCGGTTCTCGATCTAGACCTAAAACCAAATCTCCCTAATTTTTAAATTTTTTTAAATCTTAAATAAGTCAAATTATTTTATTTTATTTTTTAAATGAATTTGCTAACTGATTAATTTAGCTCAAATCTAAAATATGATTACACTATTTTCAATTTTCGGTCAAGCCCAATTTAATCAAATTGACCTAAATTTTACCTAAATCTCTTATTTTACTGTAGTGTAATTTCTTCCATTCTATTATTGTAAACTCGCTATCTTTCTTTTCTTGTGATTTTAACAATCAAATCTATTAAGAACTCAACAAAGAAATGCGTAAAAGATATCACCAAATTGGACTACATTATTTTGCAAGAGTTAAGATTGAACATGTCATAGTCGAATTAATATAGCGTTGTTGTAAATATAAAAATTAACTATTGTACGAAACCCGGGAATCGAACCGAACTGAACCGAACGGTTCCGAACTCAATGGTTTCATAATTAAATTTGGACCCGACGATTCCACTTACTAAATACTTAAAAATTTTGGGTTTGGTTTGGTATAGCCAGTTAACTTCCAACTTTCTGACCTCCTAAACCAGATTCCTAAATCCTCTGTTCCTTTAACATATCTTAGGACTCTTTTAGCTGCCTGAAAAGTACAATTCACTAGGCTTTCTCTGAACCTGGATAGGATATTTGCGGCATAAATGTTCACGAAAATATTGTTCATTTTAAAACCACCGAGTAATAAAGTGGAATTTAGAGTTTCGAATATCATTCTCACAAGGATTGATCTGACTTGATTTCTATTATTTAGACGTTAACCGAATCTATAAAATTCAAGATGATAGAATGTTTGAATTTAATGACTAAACTATGACTAAAATATAGAAAATATGCAATTTCAACTAATGTAAATAAATGAATGCAAGAGGTTGATGAAATTAATGAATGAAAAGCGCACTAGGATCTCGAATCACCAAGCAAGTTCATTTTTAACCTCTATTTTACAATTTGATAACATGATGAATTGGTTGAAGAATCATTGTTTCTAAATTATCTAACAATCTCTTTTGAGTAGAATTGAACATATTCTCACATATTATTTGACTATATTTCTATGACAAATGTAATATACAAGAATGTAAGATATTCTATAAACACTTAAGATTCATGTAAAGCATAGCGGTATACTTCTATTCCATATCGGACCCTACGATAATTTATACCTTGTATAATCTATTTCTCTTCTTTCGAATGCATAAAATAGACCACACAAACTCACATAGTCACATACATTTAACTATGGAGATAAAAAATTGTATATAAATCATTCAACATCCATCAAACATGTTTAAATATCAAATTGTAAAATAAAGAATTAAAAAATACATCACTTGGTTCATCGTTCACCAGTACATAAAAAGTCTAGTGTCAACTGTATAAAATAAAATAACAATAAAAATAACAAAGAGAAGACATCACCAAAAAACTAAAAATTAGGTTGAAAATCTTGAATTTTCAATGCAATCCCTTATTCTAGCCTTCTTTCTTCCTCTTGAACTTTAAGAATCCGTAACCCTCGTTTTTGGAATGAAGCCAAGGAACAAGTAAACAACAAAATGGGGTCACAGAAGGTATATGATGTAAGAATTTGAAACATATGGGGAACATGGAAGCAAACAAGACCAAAAAAAATAAAAAATGAATGCAAAGTATGCAATCAAAGCAATAAAGAATGTAGTCGACTGGCTACTTTAGCCCCTTGACACCAACATGAAAAATTGGAAATTTCTCGAGCAACCTCCAGGCACATGCAAGAGGATGGTCTACTCGACCACATATCAAAAATTGAAAGCAAACGATTATCATTAGGGGCATGAAATTGGGGGACGAAGTAGGTGACACGAGTTGCCCGTGCCAAGGTCACGTCTTGCTTGTGTAGTGAAAATGTGGTTGTGACGTGTGCAATGAGAAGTGACAAGGTATTGCTACACTACTTCGTATTGGAAATGAAGAACTACCATGTCAATAGGAAATGGAAGCGTAGTGACACACAAAAAGGCCACATAAACATTTCATCGAGCATGTTGTAGGCATTCAATTAGAGGTATGGAAGAGAAGAACTTTGAACATATGAATCAAGCCAAAAATATCAATCCAACACAATGCAACACTATCAAAACCAAGAACTACCTAATCCCGCACTCCATAAACAAACTAAAATCAAAGCTTAAAGTAACAATGGAAAAGAAAATTAGGGCAAGAGGGAGGGAACCGTACCTTAGTGATTATAGAGGATGGAGGATGGAAAATGATGTGTTGAACTCGTCTTGATGGGGTGAGACAACGGGTGGAGTGGTGTTGAGTACTGCGGTGGAGTGGTGTGAGTAATTGTGTGAGTGAGGTCGAGTGTGCTGAGGGAGGGTGTCGTTGGCTGTTGGGGTTTTAGTTCTTAAAATGGGGAAATCATCTGTTCTATGCGACTGCATAGAACAATAGGCTGCGGTCGCATAGAAAAACCATTCAGAGCCAATTCAGGCCCTGAAGGTGTGTATGCGATCGCATACTAGGGTAGTCTATACGGTCACATAGACTACCAGAAAGACCCCTATTTTTCATTTTGCATGCCAATTTCAATTTCGATCATTCGATACCCTTCCCCCCCAAGATGTCAATTTATGAGCCAACAAGTCCAACAACATGTAATGAACATAGTGTTATGGAAAAAATTTGCGAAATATATAGAAGTTGATGAAAATCACGAAGGGCAAATTTTGAATTTCAATCCCAATATCGCAAATAATCATGCCAATACCCCATCGGTGCCGCCTACTACCTCGTTTTGCGTGCCCAACATGTTTAAATGAATGAGATGAGGTGGTGAAATATGAAAACTCCCGGGGGGCTTTATGAACTTTGAAAAACACATTTTTGGTTGATTTTCACGAAAAGCTCAATTTGTACCCCCCAATACAACCCGATGCTCCAACCCTCCTACTACTCACCAAAATACTTTTCAAAACACTGTATAGGCATGAATGACATGAAATTCAATCCAAAATCACTTTTTACTTAAAAATCACACAAAATGCCGATTTTGACAATTTTTTTCCCAAAACGAGTGATTTTTGCAAAAACGCGAGAAATGACCACCTCAACTCCCCCAAACTTATGCTCGACATATTCTAAATTGTGTGTG
>CAIGRB010076539.1:100739-132792 GCA_903798255.1 Fraxinus quadrangulata
CATTTGTCAGAGCTCGAAATAAGGCTCAAGTGAATATCAAACTGGTTGTTATATCACTTCTAACAACTTCAGGTTTTCAGACGTGTTTATCCCTTTATTATTTGTTCAAGGAAATATGTTTTTTTCTTAGATTGGTGATGGTCTCAAAGTGGATGAGAAGTGTCCAGATGCTTTGCTAATGCTCGGTGAGAAATATATATAAATATAAAACTCAAATGTGAGAAATTATAGAACATGAAAATGATAATTTCATTTTTTTGATGTAATTTTTTCAAAACCAGATATGAGTTTCTAAAGATCCAATTTGCGATAAGAATATAAGCACTTCTTTAGATTTAATTTGCTTGTTGGATTTCGAGTCATGCATAATTGCTCTAATTTCAACCATAATGCAGCGGCATTTTTTTCCATTACCACTTCCCAAAAAATCTGATTTGAAAGATAAAGACGAAGATATATCTATGATAGGGCCTTCCAATTCTTACGTTGTTTCTCCTCCAATGTCAAAGATGTGGGCATTCTATCAACCTCAACAAAGCATCATCAAAATCCAATTGGGCAAGCACCGCTCGCATCTTCATTTACCACAAAGAGAATATGGTGCTACGATTCAAAATCGAAATTTCAAACTTTATATTTGCCATCCCAAAACAATCAAACCTTGTTGATTTTGACCTTACCCTAATACAAGACAAACTGGCTTTCCCGAGAACTTCAATCCTTGACTCTAATACCAATTGTTATAAAACAAGCTTTGCAATAACTTGGTGATAAAGTTTATACCACTTGTTATGAATATTTAAGCCAATAAAATAAGGTAAAATCAAAAGAATCACAAAAAAACACGAGATTTAACGTGGAAACCCAAATCTGAGAAATCCACGGACAGAGGCGGATAATTCACTATAATCAATAGTAAAGAAGTACAAAAGGATCTTATAAGACTCTCAACATATGTCAAAATATGCAATTCTTTCTCCTCTCTTTATAATCTAGATCATCTCACTTTGATGTTTTCTTTATACTATGTTTTGCTATGTTCTCACAAAGTTATCAAGATTATACATCACGTGGGGTATATATAGGAACTCATTAGAAGTGTTTTGGACGAAATACGATACAAAAAATAGAAGTAGAATCGCAATAGGAGTCTAGTAGGATAACACTGCCACTCGAGGGCCGACAGACGACAGATTTACTGCTCAAGTGAAATGCTGACGCTAGGCTCTCTGCTATGTTTTTTTACCCCCAATGCTCGAGTGCCAACGAGGCGCTGAACTAGCAAAAAAACAACGCATTTTTCTCCATCAAAATTTCGAAACCAAGTCTTCAATTATCCAAAGTCCTTTTACCAATTAAACTTTCAATCCTTGATGAACTTTGATCCATTTTTCAACCGAACTTCCATACCAAGAAGATTGTAATCCCAATAGGAAATTATGCTTGTTTTTAGTACTATCATTGGTTTTTTAAGAAGTCTATATAACTGTCGTTGTTTGTAATAGTTTTCCCTACCAGCAATTTTGTTAACTTGTGTTCTTGTCTAATATTATATTTGCAAGGGAAATTAGAAGTATTTTGCGACTAATCACAACGAGAAAAGGACCCCAAGTTGTAAGATATACACTTAGATAAGGTGAAGAAATTCTACACTTAAGTATGTCACCTTATCTTGGAAAGCACTCTATTGAATAATTATTGTTTTTTTTTCTTTCTTTTTAAAAAATTGAGTTAAGCTTTTTTTTAAAAATATATGTGATGATGGTGGCATAATTAGTTTTAGCTTGTGCCTTGACTAGAGAAGTCTTTTTTTGTTAATTTATATTCATAGGGTGGCACTGTTTGCAAGTTTCTTATTATTTATTTTTGTATCTTAATGTTCTTTGAATAAATTATAGCTTAATTTATTGTATATTTCGTTCATTAGGTGAAACTCGATAGTTGGACATGGAATTGAAAGAATGAAGCGAAAATTGGCAAAAATTGTGAAATTCAAAGTTTAAGGACTCAATTGCACCTTTCTAATAATTGATTCATTTCACAAAATAAAGACTGAAGATTTTATGAGTTCAATTGGATGAAATTAGAAGTTGAAGGATTGAATTTTGAAAAAGAAAATGTAAACAGAGAAAGTGTCAAATTTTGGATTGAAATGCACAAAAATGGAAAGCTGGACACACATACACACAAATTAGCCACAATTCACATATGCATGCACCAACCAATTCTTCCGCGTGCATAGGACTTGACTTTTCAATCACCAAGAGCCATTTGGTTCTACAAGACGTGCACGACCAACATGAATGCACGCACGTGCAGGCCAATCCTGGGGTTTTGGGGGGCAATTTTCCTATATTGATTCAATTCTATTTGGAAACCAGTTTTTACATGATTTTTGACCTATTTTCACTTTCATAAGTATTGAACGTGGGCAGCCATTGAGAATAACCTCTCCTACATATATTTCATCAATTTATCACATCGAAGAGAGGCAAGAATTATCAATCTTTTGAGCAAATCACAAAGCAATTGCAAGAATCAATTCATTGACAATTAAAGCTTGGTTTTTGGGCAACGAAGGGAAGATGCAATTGTAATTCAACAAAAAATCATTGATGAGATTCAGATTTCGAGATTCATCCTCTTCTTCTTCAATTAATCAAAATTTAGGCGATGTTGTATAAATTAATTATGATTTCTTGTAATTTTGTAATGTTATACTAATTTTCCAATTACTAAAACATTGACGAACCCCTATGATGAAGTTTTTAATATAAATTCAATAATTTGACGTCCAATATGTGTTTATTCTTGAATAATTGTTATAGGATTTAATTATTTGATTGATTGTGAATTTTAATGATTTCGAGAGAAACAATATGATAGATAGTACTTTATAACAATTATTGTAATATCCGATAGGGGATAGAGATATACTAATATATTTTCCATGATTTCTATATATATTCTAATGTTTTTAATGCATGTTTGCATCTTTCATAGAAATATAGAAAGGTCACATAAAGTGATCGATTTAATTGACATCATGAGATGTTTTTAATTAATTTAAGAACATTGATCAACAAGAATGTACACATATTGTCGTGTTATTGATTTACATTGAAATGGATTAATACAGGGAATTCAAGATCATAGTAATATCACATCGAAATTTACAAAAGCTTTATAAATTGCTCATTAGAATCATTAGTTTAATTAGTTAATTAATATAAATTCTTCAACTAAAATTGGCCATTCAAGAGAGTTAGAATTAATTGATTCTAAATTGAATACATAGTCATCGTTGGCAGAATGTCATATTTATCACTTTATTACTTGTTCGCGCTATGATACGTTCGTGAAATATCAAACGGATCAATTTTTTACGTCGTTGCCGAGAACTTTTGTCTTTAATTAGTTTTAATTTATTTTAGCTTTAATCTGAATTTATTGCTCTATTAGTTTATTCTTATATTAGAAAAAATTATAGTGTTTCTTCTCTTTCTTTTTCAGGTCATTTATGCTGAGTTGGAAGCATAGTGCTTTTTCTCAATTTGATCTGAAAATAAAACAAACATTTAGGTTGAGAAGAAAAGAACATATAGAAGCAAAACAAAAAAACAAGCAGATCTAATGGTAGAAAATATACAAAATCAAATTACCGATGGGATGAATGAAATTGCAACACATCCGATTTTAGCTGCGGGAGATGAGAATGAAAGACTAATGGGGGAATACATGATTCTACCAGTGGTAAAAAGTATATCCAGTATAGCTACCCAGCATTTGGACATGCTAATTTTCACTTGAGGACAGACGTAATTAATATGTTCCACAATGCATTGCAATTCTTTGGGATATCTACTGAAAATCTGAATGCTCGTATCTCGATGTTTCAAGACATGTGTGCAACAATTGGGTTTCCAATGACGCAATTCGATAGAGACTCTTTCATTACACTTTGAGAGATTTAGTTGGGGAACGGTTGAACACATTTCCATCTCATAACATCACCACTTGGAGAAGATCAAGTTAGAAATTCTTGAATAAACATTTCCCAACAAAAAGAATTGTTAAGTTGAGGAACGAGATCACTACATTTTCCTAATTGGATTCAGAATGTTATTCATAGGCTTGGAAGAGGTAAAAAGGGATACTCCATCAATGTCTACAACATGATTTATAAAAATTGCTTCAAATTCAGTACTTCTACATTGGGCTAAATTCGGCAAGCAGAGCTAATGTTGACTCTGCATATGATGGATCAATTACAAAAAGGATAGTAAACCAAGTCTACCAAATCATGGAGGACCTATCATTCACCAGTGCACTTTGGCCAAGAGAAAGATCAGATGGAAAGAAAGTTGCTAGAATACATGAAATTAACACAATTTCAGCAATTTCAGCACAGCTAGCAGCACTAGGTCAAAAGGTTGATAGTTAGGCAACTAGTCAAATAGTGAATGCAGTTTAAGTAGTTGGGCCGAGATGTAACCATTGTGGTGGAAATCATGAAAATGTGGATTGCAATGTGAAAAGTCTATTTGTTAAATCAGGCGAAGAGGTAAAATACATGCGAATTTACCAGAGGCAGGAGAATAATCTACACCCTAATACCTATAATCCTAGATAGAAATCATCCTAATTTTTATTGTAGCAATTATCGATGATCTCAAGGTGCACCACCAAATTTTCACCAGTCAAAAAAGAAGTCTTCATAGGAAGAAGTGTTTACTAGAATGGCTGAAGCATCAACTAATTTTATGGAAAGAACTAAAAAGACCTTGCAGATATAGGGAGCTACCATCAAGAATTTGAAAAATCAAATGGGACACTGAGATAAATCCCAAACATTGGGTAAGGCAATGAGTGTTGTAGAGAATGAGATAATTGAGGACTCACCTCCAATTCAAGCAATTACTACGTGAAGTGGGGTTCAACTTCCAAAAATTGCAATTAAGTGGTATGTGGTAGCAACTGAAAAAGTACCTTCCACATATGAAGAGCAAGTGGATAAATCTCAACAGTCGACAAAGATAATTCGTGATCATAATTCAGATGATCCATGGGTTAAGACAACTGTTCTTATCAAAACTTATGTGCCTCCTGCCCACTTCCCTCAAAGATTGCAGAATAGGAAGCTTGATGAGAAATTCGAAAAGTTTATGGACATGCTGAGAAAGCTACATATTAACATACCGTTCATTGATGCAATTAGATAGATCTCAAATTATGCAAAGTTCCTAAAAGACATTATTTAAAAACTAAAAAGCTTCTCAAAACAAGCAATGCTAGGCTGCAAAATAAATTGTCGCCCAAACTCAAAATCTAGGGAATTTCACTTTATCTATTTCACTTGGAAAATAATATGTTTTAATGATATATGTGATACAGGTGCAAGTGTTAACCTAATGCATTTGTCTAACTATAGGAAATTAGGACTTGGAGAAGTAAAGGAAACAATTGTGTCACTGTTGTTGGCCAATAGAAGCATCAAATATCCAAGAGAAAGTTGAGAATGTACTCATTAAAACTGGAAATTTATTATTCCCTGGAGCCTTTCTTGTTCTTGACATAGAAGAAGATCACAATATTCCAATAATTCTAGATCGACCCTTCCAAGCAACTGGTCGAACGTTGATTGACTGGAGAAATGTGAGTTGACCTTAAGGGTGGAGGATGAACAAAAAGTTTTTAAATCAAACAATCCATTCAAGCAACCATGAGACCTTGAGGAGTGCAAGTGCATTGATGAAGATGGTCTACAAAGCTCCCAGAAGAGAAAACCTAAAGTTGGTAGAATTCTTGGACGAAATGAGAACAGAGAGTTTAAGGTGTGGAAAACAGAAAGATAATGCAAGGCTAAAAATTGCAAAGAATGCAAGAGCGAAAAATTCCTATTTGAACTACCATGAAAATCTCTTCTACAAAGTCTAGCTAAAGACTTGAAATTAAGCGCTTATTGGGAGGCAACCCAATTTCTTATCATTTTATCTATTATGCTTAACGTCGTTGTATTGCATGTAGTTTTTTAGTGTGCATTAGTTTTAGGCATGTTTTTATTTCAATAAAAAGTATCATCATATCTATATTAAGCCTCGTAAAAGAACAAGATATTTTTGAGTCAAATATAGTAGAAAATACAAGTGGCACAATTTTCAATGCTCCAGGGATGTAAAAAAAAAACTGGTTATATCATACACGCCCCTTGCTAACTGTCCAAATTTTTTTACTCTTACATTTGTTTCTTTCATCTTTCAAAGTAATAGGATATCAAGTAGGCGGCAGCTTAGCAAGTTGAAAAATGGAATAGATTGATCCAACAAGCTATCTCAAATTTCAGATAAAACAATTCGGGGAATACCTCTTCCTTTCTTCTCATCCCTTTATGTACTATATTAGTCATTAAGACATTGAGGAAAATGTCTAATTTAAGTTTGAGATAAAAAAAATAGTGATTTTTTAGTTTATTATTGTTGTGTTATTGTGTGTTTTAGTGTTTTAATATATAAAAAAATAAGAAAAGAAATCGTGTGCTTCCATGGGTTAGGTAGCATTGCCAGCAATGATGAGGATTTTTAGAATTATATGTTGATTTATGAATTGTGGATAATTTACATGTATTGATTAATTGATTATTATCCATGTAAAATTTGATACTATTTGCGCACATGAATTAAGTTTAACATTATAAACTAATGAGTTGATTCATTGTCTTGATAGGTTGAAATATTCGAATATACATGCTAAACCAAAAAAGAAAGAATGCACACACACTCTCTCACACACACACACACACACACTCACACACACTACATTATACAATCTTTGGATCAAATTTAGATTAGTTTGGCGATGACTGAACTTTTGTAGGAAGATATTGATATGAATGGAGATTCCATGTGTGTAAACTCTTGTATGGATTATCAAAAGCTTACAAGGTGAAAATTAGGTGAAAATCTTAATTTATGAGTCAATTTTTTAAGAACATGTGTTTAATAAGGGCATTGCACTAATCATTACAAAAAAGGAAAAACAAGGAAATAGTTATCTCATTGTGAAACGTCTCTTCGTAGCCTAGATGACTTGAGTGATTCAGTTTGCTAGGATATTTAAAACATGATGTCCTATGGTCATCTGACTTGGGAGTCATCGACCAAAAGTTTGTTACAAGAATCAATTAGAAAAATTAATAGAGAGAAATTCGCACATAAAATAAGTGGAACAAAAAAAAAAGCAAATCTAAAAAAAAGCAGGTTCATGAAATAGAAGACTCACAACATGCCTTGATTAAACCCCAAAGACTTATTTGAGAGAATTAGATCTTTGACAATAGATTATTAGCCTAATTGGAGAATCCTCATTTGTTGATATGTTGACTTACAAATAGTAAGATCCACCTAAACTATAAAAGATGAGAAGTTAGTATAAAGATTCAACCTTAGATCACGTGTCAAAAAAAGAGTAAAATAGAACAAGTTTGGATGTGTGTAAATCTTATGAATGATGAAAGAAAAAAAATTGATGAAATGAAACAGTTCATGAATTTATAATGTTTTACTTAATTATTCACACAAGCATCAATTTTACATTGGAGAAGTTGATATTGATTTTAGTATTGTAACTTTGAAGTTGTTCATGGATTTAATACAATGATTCCAATCTTGAGACAAAACAGCAGATTATCTAGCCAAAAACTTTGTTGTATGTATGTTTATTTGTTAAGTTATGTTATGGTTTTATTTCAGGATAAGCAAATGTTTAAGTTTGGGATGTTTGATAAATGTATTTTATACATTTATTCGAGTTTTAAATATTAACATTTCGTTGGTCTTTTGATAAATTATAGTCTAATTTATTGTCTATTTCGTTTATTTGATTAAATTCGATGATTGGACATGGAATTGAAATAAAGAAGCGGAAATTTATGAAATTCAAAGTTTGACGACTCAATAGCAACTTTCTAATAATTTATTTGGACCACCAAATAAAGATTTAAGATTTCACGGGTTCAATTGGATGCATTTAGAAATAGAATGATTGAATTTGGAAGAAAAGAGATGTAAACGGAGAAAAATAAAGTTTGGACACACACAAACGAAAAGCTTGAACGCACACGCACAAATAAGAAACAATTCACATATGGAGCGCTTGCCAGCCTATTATGCAAGAGCGCGAACCTAACTTTTCAATTATCGAGGGCAACGAAATTCATCAAGAAATCATTGAAGAGATTCACATTTCAAGATTCATCATCTTTTTCTTCAATTAACCAAAATTCGAGTGATGTTATATGTATTAATTATTATTTCTTATAATTTTGAAATGTTAGGCTATTTTTCTGATTACTAAGACATTGATGGACTCTTATTATGAAGTTTTTAATATAAATTTAATTATGTGACGTCCAATATGTGTTTATATTTGGATACTGTTATAGGATTTAATGATTTTTCAATAAGATCAGTAGTTGGATTTCTTGTGAATTTTATTAATTTTGAGAGAAATAATAGGATAAATAGCACCTTATAACAATTATTGTAAAGTTCGATGGGGAATACAGATATTCTGCTATGCTTTCTATAGATGTTCTAGCATTTTTAACGCATGCTTTCAAGTTCGCGTCTTTTATAGTGAAACAGAAAGGTCACGTGAGATGATAGATTTAATTGACATTGAGAGATGCTTTTAATTAATTTATAAACATTGATCAACAAGTTTATAAAATCTTTATAAATGCTCATTAGAATTGTTAGTTTAATTAGTTAATTAGTGTAAGATCTTCAATAAAAATTGGCTATTCGATTAGAATTAGAATTAATTGATCCTAGATTCAATACATAGTCCTCATGGGAACGATATCCTACTTATCACTTTAATAATTGTTTGTGATATCATACATTTGCGGAAAATCAAACGGATCAATATGTAAGTCCAATTTAAAATCCCTCGTGGCAGGTGATTAAAACATTCCATCTCACCAGGATCTTCAAGAGCAGTCTCTAACCTCTATGCAGCAATTGGTGTTGGAATAGTTTTGGCAAATGGGGTAAATTTGACGTGGACAAGGATCTATTTACGGAGGTTTGAGGAAATTTTTAAGCTTTAGTCTTGATATATAGAAAGATATACAATTATTTTGAGAGTCTTATGCTCTCTATTTTTGTAGGTTCATGAAGTTACAAGTTAAACTTCTAATGTCCAGTTGCATTGAAAAGGTTCTCCATGTCTACATTTCAAAAGACAAAAAGAATTGCGGATAAGGTTCACATCATTTTTTTATGAATCATATGAGCAATAAGGGTGTGATTGACTTTTTTTTTAATTAAAAATGTCTCTTTTCCATCCAAATTCTTACTTTTAGGGTGTTTGATTGACAATTTTTTCATGAAAAATATTTACCAAAGGTTGGTACATGTCTATATTTTCCTCAAAAATAAGGAAAATATTTTCTTTTGGGAAGGTTAGGTTTATATTTTTTAGGCCATTCACTCTCTCTTATCAACCCATTTTTTTCATCTACCCACAATAAAAGATGGACAAATATAACATTTTATAAGTTGAAAATTAAACCAATCAAACATATTTAATTAATAATTTTCATAAAAATAAGTTCTTGACCTTTCAAGTTCCATGTTTGCAATCAAACACGTCCTAAGTGTTTGGGTTTCATTTGTTTTGGAACTCCTGTTGAATCCTAGCCTTTATTATTTTTCTCTTTTTATCTGTTGGGGAGAGTTCATCAGAAGGGTAGCAGCTATTTACATGTGGTTTATATGATAAACAAATAATTATGCTATTAGAGAAACTTGAGTCTATGGGATATCATACATTTGAAATATTAAACTTGGTGTTATATAGATATAAGTTATAGTCCCTGTCCTTTCAGCATTTTCATTTTTTTTGTCTGCACCAAGGTCCAGGGCACTGAATTAATCTATGCCAATGTTGGAAAATTATGTTATTTTTGTTAGGGTTTTTTATACCCAATAAATCACGGGCAATAATGTTAAACAGTGTCGGATTATATTTCATAGATCTCGGCCGATGAGTGAAATAAATATCAATTAGTCAATCCATATGCTCGACTCGAAAGCAACGTGGGCCACTAGTAGCAGCTTAAATGTGTTAATGATGCATTGGCCCAAATTCACTTATAGGATGTATTTCTTGTGCTTTGGCCCATTTTCTTTATGTTGGGCCATTTGTTGGATATTGGCCCAAGTCAAGAAACCTAAACAAACCTATATATATATCATTTTTGCTTCTCATTGTATGTACATGTATTTGCCCCCTTTTTGAGAGAAAATGAGTGCCTCCTTGTTCTACCGTCTCTGTTGTTTTCTCTTTGACCAAACATTGTCCCTTTTGTGGGTAAGAAATGAAGAGAGCAATCATAAGTGAATATAGTTGTGGGTTGAAGTTTTTGGTTGATTGATATTGGTTGGTAAGTTTTATCTGAGCCCGGAATCCACATTTGAAGATCTATTATGCTACAATTGGTATCAAAGCCAAAAACCGACCTAAAACGGCCTAGAATCGCAGTAGAAATTGAAGCAGAAATCTGTCCAATTTTTTTCAATTTTGCCCGGATCTGTTTTGCCTTACCACTGACCGGTGGAGAAACCAAGACCACCGACATGTTTAGGGGACCAAGGCACACCTGGTTAGGTGGCGTGTGACCGGCGATGGCGACGAGTGGAACTCTGGCAACCGTGCTTGTGGGCGCGTGGGACCTCATCGACGATGGTTTCTTCGGGGAAAATATTTATAATGTGATTTCTAATAGTTTTGTATTGTTAGCTTTCTATTTCAAGTTATATAGTAAAATTTGGACGATTTTCTCCCTACATGTTTGTGATTCAATTTTTGCTCGATCGGTTGCTGGAGACTTTGAGGGGAATAGTGGTGGCCTTAAAGTGATAAATTGATATCCCTCGTAATTTACAGACTCAAATTGGTCCGCTCTGGTATATTGGCTTATCTCTATTTAAATTTTAGCATTAGCGCATCATCGTGTGAGGTGACATTGTGTTCGGTTACCGTGAATGGGTAATCATTACTTGTGCTAGAAATTTAGAAATTATTTGCTCTATTTGAAGTGTTGAATTTTGATTGCAAGTTGGTTATTGAATTTTGTGCTCCAATTGTCATCTAGTCATTGTGTTAGACTGTATTGCGTAGAAATTTGAATTTTTGTTAACATATCTTCATGTTGCATTGATTATCCTATTAGAATACTTGGACTTGACCCATTCGAATATTCCATTGATCTAAGATCATGAATCCTACGAAACCCTGAGAATTTATAACGGTGTACACTGCGGCCTTAGGATTACTTTGTGTGACCTATTTTTGCTTGTTTGTTGTTTTTTATTCTCAAAATGTCTTCACACTACGAAGTTGGAATTTTCAATGAGAAATGGGATTTTTCAATTTAGCAACAAAAGATGAAGGGGATTTTGGTTCAACTAAAAGTTTTAAAAGTTATAGATGGTAAATTTTCTACAAATTTAACAGAGCACAAAAAGAGGAATATGATGAACTTTCTTATACTTTAATTATTCTACACCTATCTGACACTGTCTTAAAAAAAGTTGAAAAACTTGATTCTACAAAAGAATTTTGGAAAAAGTTGAAGAGCTTATATTTGTTTAAGTCTACTCCTAATAAATTGTACCTGCTTGAACGATTTTTCAGTTTTAAAATGGATCATTCAAAGGATCTTGATGATAATCTGGATATTTTTAACAAACTTGTTCAGGATATTGTTAATTGTGATAAAAAGGTGTCTGAAATGTATAAGCTATTATTTTCCTTAATTCCATGCATGATTCATATAGAGGTTAAGAATACAATTAAGTATGATAGGGACACCCTAACACCAGAGATTGCCATAGATTCCCTTAAAAGTAAGGAGATGAAGATTAAGTCTGAAAAAAAAAGATAAGAAGAGTCGTGAATTACTTATGATGAGGAGTAGAATGAAATTTAAGCAAATGAATTTGGGTAGAGCTCAAGACAATAGTGACTCGAGTGATGATGGCAGTAAAAAGAAGGGCAAGGGATGGGACAAAACTAGTGATAGACGATATTACAGCTATGGTAAGTCTGGACACTTCACTAGGGATTGTCCTAAGAAGAACGATAAGCAGAAAGGTAAGATAAAAGATGATACGAATTTGGCTATAGGGTCGATTGATGACCCTAAGTGAGGTTTATTGAGAGTAAACCTAGTTACTGCATATGTATTCATATGTAATCATTTCTGCATATGTGTGATTGCTCAATTCTATTACATGATTATATGTTATATTTCAATGTGTTTTATATGTGCATTGGAATGATCTTATTACTTGGTGTAATTGTTTGCATGCATAGTGGGTTGGGATGTATTAGCAGTGTGTTGTATGTCTTTTGGTAAGGTGGAGTATAGATGTCTAGGGATACATTGGTGGTTTGTACCGAGAATGTGGAGTGTGACATTTGGATTACGAGTGGAGAGGTGATTAAATGTCTGAAATCCTTTATCTGTGAAAGGCCCTGATCAGGTGGAGTGTGAGAGAGGCACTTCTATCACTTCTATTAGGTGGAGACCCATTATCCACATAAGTTGGGATAAGTGATGTAGTGATAGAGGATTATCCTAGGAACTTCGGATCTATGTGGCTTACCAGTTAGACATAGGTTGAGTGATTAGTCTAGTGAGTATGGTGGGCAATGATGTGAGATATGTGTTCTCGAGGTGTGAGCCATACGGAATAGGATAGGATAAGTGTGGTGATATCTTTTCATGGGGTCATTTATGCATTTGTTGCATATGTGTTTGCAACACCCTATGTTTGATTAACTTTGTGTCAATCTATTGTTCTGTGTGAATGTGGCTTTTTGTGAAAAGATCTGTGTTATCCTATATGATATCTCCATAGTATGTTTATTTACTCTTGATTAATTGCTGTGATTATCTGCTTCTATTGGGTGTTCTTGATATTAGCCCTGGTGAGTACATAGAGCATGTATGGTATGTGTTCGGATCTGAAACATGAGATAAGGTCTGTGATACCAATATTTATTGGTTACCTTGATTATGTAAGTATAAACTTTGTGTTTTGTTTGGTTGCAGATTGATTGGTCATCAGGTGGAGATTTATTGGATTTTTTATACCCAATAAATCTCGGACAATGATGTTAAACAGTGTCGGATTATATTTTATAAGCCTCAGCCGATGAATGAAATAAATATCAATCAGTCAATCCATATGCTNGACCTATTTTTGCTTGTTTGTTGTTTTTTATTCTCAAAATTCCTTCACTCTACGAAGTTGGAATTTTCAATGAGATATGTGATTTTTCAATTTAGCAACAAAAGATGAAGGGGATTTTGGTTCAACTAAAAGTTTTAAAAGTTATAGATGGTAAATTTTCTACAAATTTAACAGAGCACAAAAAGAGGAATATGATGAACTTTCTTATACTTTAATTATTCTACACCTATCTGACACTGTCTTAAAAAAAGTTGAAAAACTTGATTCTACAAAAGAATTTTGGAAAAAGTTGAAGAGCTTATATTTGTTTAAGTCTACTCCTAATAAATTGTACCTGCTTGAACGATTTTTCAGTTTTAAAATGGATCATTCAAAGGATCTTGATGATAATCTGGATATTTTTAACAAACTTGTTCAGGATATTGTTAATTGTGATAAAAAGGTGTCTGAAATGTATAAGCTATTATTTTCCTTAATTCCATGCATGATTCATATAGAGGTTAAGAATGCAATTAAGTATGATAGGGACACCCTAACACCAGAGATTGCCATAGATTCCCTTAAAAGTAAGGAGATGAAGATTAAGTCTGAAAAAAAAAGATAAGAAGAGTCGTGAATTACTTATGATGAGGAGTAGAATGAAATTTAAGCAAATGAATTTGGGTAGAGTTCAAGACAACGATGATTTGAGTAGTGACTCAAGTGATGATTGTGGTAAGAAGAAGGACAAGAGATGAGACAAGTCTAGCGGTAGACGGTGTTACTGTTGTGGTAAGACTGACCACTTTATTAGGGGTTGTTCTAAGAAGGAAAAAAGATAAGCAGAATGGTAAGATACGAGGCGAGACAAATTTGGCATTAGGGTTGAGTGATGACCCTAATGAGGTTTATTGAGAGTGAACCTAGTTACTGCTTTTGCATTCCTGTGTAATCCTTTCTGCATGTGTGTGATTGCTCAATTTCGTTGCATAATTATATGTTGCATTTTCAATGTGTTTGATATGTACATTGACATGATTTGGAGTGATCTTATTACTTTGTGTAATTGTTTGCATGCATAGTGTATTAAAATGCATTAGCAGTGTGTAGTATGTCTTTTGGTAATGTGGAGTATAGATGCATATGAATACATTGGTGGTTTGTACCGGAGATGTGGAGTGTAACATTAGGATCACGAGTGGAAATGTGATCAAATGTTGGAATCTTTTATTTGAGAAGAGACCCTGATCAGGTGGCGTGTGAGAGGAGATCTATTCTCCACTTAGGTTGGGAGAAGTGATGCGGTGATAGAGGATTATCCCAAAACTTAGGATCTATTGTGGCTTACCAGTTGATATGTGTTGAGTGATTATTCTAGTGAGTATGGTAGGCAATGGGGTGAAATATGTGTTCTCGAGGTAGGAACATCACGGAATGAGATAGGATAAATGTTGTGAGATCTTTTTGTGGGGTCATTTATGCATTTGTTGCATATGTGTTGTCACGTTGATTAACTTGGTGTTAATCTATTGTTCTGTGTGAATGTGCTTTTGTGAAAAGATTCGTGTTATTATATATATGATATCTCCATTGCATGTTTATTTGCTCTTGATTGATTGCTGTGATTATCTGTTTCAACTTGGGTGTTCTTGATCTTAGCCCTGGTGAGTACATGTAGCAGTTATGGTATGTGTTTTGGGTTTGAAACACGATGTAAAGTCTGTAAAATCAATTTTATTGGTTACCTTGATTATACAAGTAAAACTGTGTGTTTTAGTTGCTTGCAGATTTATTGGGAATCAATGTGGATATTTATTAGGTTTTTGATACCCAATAAATCTTGGACGATGATATTAAACCGTTTTTTGAAATTATACTTCATAGGCCCCAGCCGATGAGTGAAGTGAAATGTTGACACCACAATTGTCTAAACCTATTACATAATGCACTTGGGCCATTTGAAGCAACCTAATTTAATTAGTGATGCTCATGGCTCAACCCAAGACCTGAATGGCTTTTTCGATTTGTTAGCCCACTTACATATTTCCTATTGTGCCCTATCTTTTCTAACCTAAAGCCCATACCTAATTTCCCTTTATATTTACCGTCCCATTACTGTTAATGTTTGGGGTGAATATTTGGGCAGCCGTGTGTATTGAAAGGGAGAAGAGTCATTTGGCTTTGTGCACTCTTCCTTGGCTTTGTGCCGTCTTCTTCTCTGTTCCTCTCAGTCTTTGTGGTTGATTCGTGTGTCTATAATATTTATCACCCTTAGCCCTTTGTGGGCAATCAAGAAAGCAACCATTTGGGGGAAGTTTGGTTTGTGAATTGGTTTGTCGATTGTGGTGATTGATTGAAGAAACTGAGCCTAGTTATTTGTTTGATTGGAGTCCAATATTCAACATGAACATATTCAAATGTTGAAAAAAGGGACTCAACACATCACATATAAGCAATTATCTCCAAATTTATTAAGGCAATTTTAATTACAACTAACTTTTTTCTTAAACTTTTAAGATGCTTCTTAGTTATTATAATTAAAACTCATTTTTTCTTGAAATCAAGAAAATTATTACTTGTAAATAAATTCAAAGTATAAAATAATTCAAATACCCTAGTAATTAGTACCCAAAATTAGTAGTTATCTCCAAAAATAAACAACTTATTCACATGTTTCTGGCATAAGATTTAGGAGGAATTATTGAACCATAAATGGGAAACATCCAAGTCTAGTACAGTTTAACTGTATTGATTTTTCAGTTTCGTCAATTATTTATTGGTTTAAACTTTGGTGGTCTGATTAGATAATCAATCATGCNGGTGGAGACCCATTATCCACATAAGTTGGGATAAGTGATGTAGTGATAGAGGATTATCCTAGGAACTTCGGATCTATGTGGCTTACCAGTTAGACATAGGTTGAGTGATTAGTCTAGTGAGTATGGTGGGCAATGATGTGAGATATGTGTTCTCGAGGTGTGAGCCATACGGAATAGGATAGGATAAGTGTGGTGATATCTTTTCATGGGGTCATTTATGCATTTGTTGCATATGTGTTTGCAACACCCTATGTTTGATTAACTTTGTGTCAATCTATTGTTCTGTGTGAATGTGGCTTTTTGTGAAAAGATCTGTGTTATCCTATATGATATCTCCATAGTATGTTTATTTACTCTTGATTAATTGCTGTGATTATCTGCTTCTATTGGGTGTTCTTGATATTAGCCCTGGTGAGTACATAGAGCATGTATGGTATGTGTTCGGATCTGAAACATGAGATAAGGTCTGTGATACCAATATTTATTGGTTACCTTGATTATGTAAGTATAAACTTTGTGTTTTGTTTGGTTGCAGATTGATTGGTCATCAGGTGGAGATTTATTGGATTTTTTATACCCAATAAATCTCGGACAATGATGTTAAACAGTGTCGGATTATATTTTATAAGCCTCAGCCGATGAATGAAATAAATATCAATCAGTCAATCCATATGCTCAACCCGAAAGTAACGTGGGCCACTAGTAGCAGCTTAAATGTGTTAATGTTGCCTTGGCCCAAATTCACTTATAGGATAGCTTTCTTATGTTTTGGCTCATTTTCTTTGTGTTGGGCCATTTGTTGGATATTGGCCAAAGTCAAGAAACCTAAACAAACCTATATATATCATTTTCTCTTCTCATTGAATGTGTGTATATTTGCCCCATTTTTGAGAGAAAATGAGTGCCTCCTTGTTCTACCATCTTTATTGTTTTCTTTTTCCCTTAGTGGTTTGCAAATCACCACCAAACCTTGTCCCTATTTTAGGTGAGAATGGAAGAAAGCAACCATAAGTGAATACAGTTGTGGGTTGAAGTTTTTGGTTGAATGAATGATATTGGTTGGTAAGTTTAGTCTGAACCCGAAATCCACAATTGAATATCTATTCTGCTACAATTTCCAATCACGTGCATCTGAAAGCATTAAATGTCTCAAAAAAAGAGATACTGTTGAACTTTATTGAAGTTGTGAAGAGATTTGGGGAAAAAAGATGATCATCAATTCTTGTGTAACCTACTATCATTATCCCTACTGAATGTTTTCGTTTCCAACAGCACTCTAATTTCTCAATAGGAGTTGGAAATATCTTTTGGGGTTATTCTTGGTGTACGTTCCCAACGTTGTTAGATTCGTCTACCTTCTGTTTCAAAGCATGTACGTGCAGATACAAAATCTAATGCTACATAAAGAACGTGCTTTCTTATAACTCAGTTGAAGTAATGGATTTTTTCGAAAGAATTTATTAAGCATGTATGTGCAGATACAAAAATCTAATGCAACATGCTTATTAAGTTCCATACACTTTGTTAAGAATTATGCACCGAACCAATACCACTTAATTAATAAATAAAGTAACTAGAATGGTATGGTAATATAAAAATCAAACAAGAACACAAGATTTACGTGGAAAAAATATACAGCAGAAGATGAAAATTTATTAATATCAATAATGGAAGATTAAAAATTATAGTGTAGAATGTAAGGATTGATTTTTAGAGGTTTACTACTCATATATATAGTGCAAAGAAGAGCCTAAGATGTGGTGGAGTTCAACTATAACAAGTTTATATAATAATGGAGTGTTTGGGATAACCTAGGATTTAAAAATATGCCAAAATCGAGAGCTGTTGAAAATAAGGATGAGACCGTTGCTCGAGCGATGGTTTCACGACGTCAAACGATGGCTGGTCGCTCAAGGGGCCTCTTCGTGGATAGCGAGTGCTGAAGCTCCTATTCTAAGTGCTAGATTGGGATCAAGTGCATAGCGAGCGTTAGTTCATTGTTTTCTTCTTCTCGCGTGATTTCTTCCTCTCCTATTACAACTTGGACTTCTTGAAGTCTTCTTCAAGTCTAATACAAATCACCACCTCCAAATTGAACTCCCAAATTGAATTTCAATTTGAATTTCTAAATAGACTTCAACTAGAATTCCCAAATAGTCTTCCAAATAGAATTTGGATCACGCCCTAATTCTTATAAACTCCATCTTGACACGATTCCAATGGAATGAAAAAACTTCAAAAATTCTCCACCTTTAGACAAATTCCACTACAAGGAATGAAAGTTAATGCTTCAACAACAAATTCTCCACCGAATTTTCTCCAACAGTAAAATTTCTCACCTCTTCCACAGAACCCAACTAGGGCAAACTCAATAATTGAAAAAATCAACTGAATCAAGCACCGCTGAGTAAGAATACCTTGGGCACCAAAGTTACGCGAATTATCCCCATGAACAACAAGATCACAAACCCAATAGGGTAGAAACATACCCTATAATAGAATCAACATAACTAACTGCGTCTATAGAAGGTTCATTGCTAGACTCAATACCTTCAACTACATTTAAAGCATAAATAACTAAATCAATTTTATCGTACCTTTGTAGAGGCCTTATATCTCTCATAGGTCTATTTCTAACAATTAAATACAGTGACACCACTAGCGATGGTGACAAAGTTATATTACCCATAACTTCTAAACTCGACTGAGATGTATTCTTTAATTTAGACCCTAAACCAAACTCCAACTATACTGAACCAAACTCAAAATCTACCAGAGTGCCTAATTTTTGTTGATTGATATCAAAATATTCTGTAGACCTACAAGAAATATAATGGGGACCTTCTTTATCCCTTCATTACAATACATGCACATTTACTAACTTTTAGGACTCCATCTTCACCAATGTATTTGTACTCTTTTGAATTAATAGTATTCAGGGAGGTAAGATTTCTTTTTAAATCTGAAACATGTCTTACAGCATCAAGTTTCATGTCAATCCTTTCAAACGTCTTAATTTTGACTCTTTCAATACTAGATATCTTACAAGGTGTATTATTTCTAATTACCACAATACCTTTGGAAACTGTTTCATACGTTGAAAACAAATCCCGATTAGGACACATGAAAAGCACCGAGTTGTATCAAAAATCCAATCCTCTTCAGATTTAAAGTCGCCATCAAAAATAATCAAAAGTTCTCAATTATTGTAGCAATCTTCTACAATATTGTCTTCGCCTCAAGTTTCTATATATTTTTCCTCCTGATTTACAGCAACTGATTTATTCTTATTTTGCAACTTATAACAATTCTTTTTAATGTGTCCCATTTTCTTACAATAATTACAACTTTATTACTGTAATTAGATCTTAATCTATCCATCACATAACAACACTAAACAACAAGGTCATCTCCATTAGCCGTAGATCCAACAAGATGCTTTCATTTTCTCAAATGAAAGCACGGCATCATATATTTATTCAATGTTGAGAGTATTATGACGTGTCTCTAAACAAAATGTATGAAGCAGGCAACGAGCACAATAATATCAACCCTAAATCTTTTTCATCATATTTAACCTCCAAGATCTCAAATCAACGACGATTTCCTTAAAAACAAATAAGTAATTTTCTAGTGATGTACTTTATGTCATACGATGAGAATATAATTGCTACTTCAAATATAATTTGTTGGTTAAACTTTTTGTCATGCATAATTGTTCTAATTTTAATCATAATGCAGCGGGGATTTTCCCTTTTAAAATATCCTAAAGAATATGATTCGAAAGACGAAGATGTATTTATGATAGGTCTTTCGATCCTTACATTTTTTCTCCTCCAGAGTCCAAGTTGAGGACATCTTGTCAAATTCCAACAAAACATCATCCAAATCCATCCAAGTGATCACTGCTCGCATCTGTAATTGCTAAAATAAAAATTTGGTGTTGCATTCCAAAAGCGGAATATCATACATCATGGTTGCAACTTTAACTCCCTTCGAGTTGGAAAACGTTCATTTCTCATATGTACATAAATCCAATCTCTTGATTCAAGTGTAACACGTTTTCATCCCTTATTTGCTTGAGAAGCATAATACTCACTCTTCTTCTCAATCTGGCACCGTACCTTCTCCTGAAGTGATCTTACCAAATCAGTCTTCTACTTTCCATCTAAACTACATGTCTCGTCAATAGGTAAATGAATTAAATCCAAAGGTGTTAGTAGATTAAAACCATACACAATTTCAAATGGAATGTAAGAAGTAGCAGAATGTGTGGCCCTATTATATGCAAATTCTGTGAATGGCAAACAATCCTTCCAGCTCTTCAAGTTCTTATTTACTATAGTACGTAATAGTTGTATCATAGTCCTATTAACAACATCAGTTTGCCCATCCGTTTGTGTGTGACAAATTGTAAAGAATAATAGCTTAATTCCCAACTTACCCCCACAAAACCTTCCAAATATGACTAAGGAACTTAACATCCCTATCCGATACAATTCTCGTAGGTACCACATGCAAGCACACTACTTCCTTAAAGAATAAATCTACAATATTGGTGGCATCATCAGTTTTATGACATGGAATGCAATGCGTCATCTTACGAAATCTATCTACCACCACAAATATGAAATATTTTCTTTTTTTAGTCATAGGTAAACCCAACATAAAGCCCATAGACACATCAAATCAAGGCTCACTAGGAATGGGTAATGGCGTATATAAACCTTGAGGTAAATCTTAGATTTAGCCTTTTTACAAGTGATGTATAACTACAAACCCAATTAATTTCAACATTCATCTTAAGCCAATAGAAGTGTTCATTTAACATATTCAAAGTCTTCTTAATCCCAAAGTCCCATTAAACCTCCATTGTATGCTTCACGTACTAACAATTCTCTCATTGAACACCAATGTATACATAATTCATTGTCCCGAAATAAATATCCATTATACCTAAAGAATCTATCTATTGCGCATTTGTCACATGATTCTTATATATTAAAAAAGTACGAGTCATTAGTATACACGTTCTTAACATTTTCAAATCCTAACAACTTGGCATCTAAAGAAGTTAGAAGTACACACCTCCTTGACAATGCATCTGCTACCACATTTTCCTTACCTTGTTTGTACCAAATAACATATGAAAATATCTTGATGAACTTCATCCACCTTGCATGCCTCTCGTATAGTTTACCTTGACCCTTTAAATATTTTAAGGACTCATGATAGGTGTGAATCGCGAACTCTTTTGGTCATAGGCAATGCTGCATGTCTTCAAAACTCGAACAAGTGCATCTAACTCCTTATCATAGGTAGGATAGTTGAGAGCTACGCCACTTAGCTTTTTACTATAGTAAGCTATTAGCCTTCATTCACGCATCAAGATAGCTCAAATACATATTTCTGAGGCATCACATTCAATCTCAAAAGTATTGTTAAAGTTAGGTAGTGATAAAACATGTGTAGTATACAACATATCCTTAGTAGTATTAAAAGCATGTTCTTCTTCAACGCTCTAATGAAATCCTACACTTTTCTTTACAATCTCCGTGAGTGGTGTAGCAAGTGTGCTAAAATTTTTAACAAAATGCCTATAAAAGCTAGCTAAACCATGAAAACTTCTTATCTCAGTTATGCTTTTAGGTGTTAGCCACTCCTTGATAGCTTTGATTTTCTCCTAATCAACTTCAATACCCTTTGCACTAACAACATAACCAAGAAAAACAAATTTTCTCGTGTAAAATGTACACTTTTTAAAGTTAGCATAAAGACGTTCTCGTCTTAAGACCACAAGCACACATCTTAAATGTCCTATATGCACATTTAAATCCTTACTATATACCAAGATATTATCGAAGTAAACTAATACGAATTTACCAATATCTGCATGCAAGACATGGTTCATTAATCTCATAAATGTTCTAGGTGCATTAGTAAATCCAAATGGCTTGATTATCCACTCATATAAATCATACTTAGTCTTAAAAGCTATTTTTCACAACCTTGTCTCTCATCCTAATTTGATGATAACCACTTTTAAAATCTATTTTACTAAATATGCATGATCCATATAATTTATGTAACATAGGTATAGGATGATGATATTTTACCGTTATATTGTTGATCACCCGACAATCTACGTACATCCTCCAAGTCCCATTTTTTTTTTTTTTTTTTGCACAAGTAGCATGACAAGACACATGGACTCATACTTTCCCTCATATACCCTTAGCTCATTAATGTTTCAACTTGCCTTTGAAGTACCTTGGTATCCTCAGGATTACTTCGATAACCCGCCGTTTGGAATTATAGTTCTAGGTACAAAGTCAATTTGATACTCAATTCTTCGAATAGTTGGTAGCCCACTAGGCATGTCCTCCAGAAATAAGTCTTCGAAAACCTGTAACAAAGAAATAGTCAAACTAGGGAGGGGTGTTTTAGATTCCTCAAAGTTGAGGAATAATTCCTTATAAACCAATAAGATCATTGGTCGGTTCCCAACTACTGCCATCTTCAACTCACTCCCTGTTGCAAAGAAATTCGATTTCGACTTTTTTATCCTCTTCTCTACTCTTTTTTCTTACAATTAGTCACCTCACTTTTTTCCCTCTTTCTTTCTTATTGTTAAAGATCAATCTCACTCTCCTTCTCTCAATTTTGTTTCTTCCTCTCTTTTCAATTTGAGTCAATCTTCATAAACTTGTGTTGGTATTAACGGCGAAGAGTAATAGACTTCCCATCTTTAGTAAAGTTATACCTATTTTTCTATATATCATGCATCACCTTCCTATGATATTGTCATGACCTCCCCAACAAAATATGTCCAGCATGTATACGAATTACATTAGATATCACTTCATCATGATACCTCCCAATTGAGAAACTCACCAACACTCACCTATTCACCTTAGCCTCTCTACATTCATTCAACAATTGCAATTTGTATAGCCAATAATGTTTTAGCATAGCTAATCCCAATTTCTCAACAAGTGTAGTGCTAGCCACATTGGTACAACTACCTCATCAATAATCATACTACATACATTATTGTTGATGTAGTATCTCGTATGAAATATGTTCTTCTTTTGTTGCTCCAAGTCATTCACTTTAGTTTGAACACTAAGAGCTCGTCATGTAACCAACAGCTCTCCCACTGCATACTCCATTTTCTCACCATCACTAGCATCATCCAATTTCGACATGTCATCATATTCACCCTCACTATCACTCACCACTTCTTCATTGTCTCTCAAGCTCATCGCCATTTGTTTGGACATTGCGAAGCAATGTGACCCAATCTCAAGCATCTAAAGCATTTGATATCTCGATTCCTTGGGGTTGGGAATCCGCCTTAGGTGTAGCTCTGCTCTCAGCTTCCTCTTTTCCCTTTGATAGCTTAGTTATACCTTTTGAAACAACCTCATCACCTTAATTGTTATCCCACTTCGATTTTCAAGAAGAGTTAGAACTCAAAGAACCCGATGGGTATCTAGCTGATCACTTCTTCTTCAACTGCCTCTCTACCTTTATAGCTACATGTAGATGTCCTCCAACTCCATATAATGTTATAGCTCTACCACATTAGCTATCTCCATATTCAAACCATTCAAAGATTGATCCATGGTGGCCTCTCGATCCTTGTCAACATTCGCTTTGATCATGGTAATCTCTATCTTCTTGTGATAATCATCCACACTCCTAGATCATTAATAAGTGTTCTGTAATTTTTGATAAAGATCTCAATAGTAATGATTAGGAATGAGCCTCTTCCTCGTGATAGCCTTTAATTCTCCCCATGTTTCGATAGACCTCTCATGATCCCACCAAATTATAGCATAATTAGTAAAATCAACGATAGCAAGTTTTACCTTTTTTTCTCTGAGTGGTTATGACAATCAAATATAAGCTCTACCTTCTTCGCCCACTCCAAATATGCTTTCAGATGACTTCTTACTTTGAGTGAAGAAATTTTCATTTTAATATTATCCATATTTCTATCAATTCCATCTCTAACATAATCTCTAGCCCTCATATCATGCATATCTCCTCTACTCCCCTTCATTTCTATTTCAGCCTCCATCAATGCATTATTATCAATCTCACTACTTGCTTCATTTTTACCACCAATATCTGCTCTACGATCCCGGCTACCTTGCCTCCTTGTGTTAGGAACTTCTCTAAGTTGTTTTCTATGTAAATTAGCAAGCAATGTGTATTGCCTCTCCATCCACTCCTCTTGCCTATCCAATGTATCTCTCATATCATCAAACAACCTTCCAAATCATCATATTATTTCCTCCATCATGATGACTTCACTATTCTTCCCGTTTGAAGTAGAATCGTCTCTGTCAGATATCCTAAATCTAGAATAATATTTGCTTCACATGTATACACTCATGTATCACTCAATTTGGCTTCTTTCCTCTATTGCTTTCACCATTCTACATTTTTTCACTCAATGCTTCTTTACAAGTGCTTCAAAGAATGAATTCAATCTTAGTAAAAAATTCAACCCTTGTGAAATTCAAATAAAGAATTAAGTAAGGAAGTAACTTTAAAATGATTCAATAATTAGGAATTTGAACTTTGAATGAAAACGCCAAAGATAGATTCAAGAAAGTGTTGTTTGAATTTGGACTGGACACCCTTTTTTTTTTTTTGAAAATTTCGAATTTTTTTTACTAAATGCGCAAGAATTTAACAAGGAGCAAAAAATCGAAAAGGAATTGATTTATGCACTAATTTAGTACACAAACAAATTTTGAATTTTTTTGTATTTTAACTGAATTGATTGACTTAAAAGATGAAAAACACGAAGAGCAAAGATAAATACTCAAACAACGACAAACAAGGAAGTAAATGATATAACATTGATTTTTGGATTCAAGCTCTAATATTAACTGATGTGAACCTATGTATCAATTGTAGCTACAGAATCCACGACAAATTTGATCAAAACCATGAAAGTCGAGAATCAATGTTTGAAAGAAAGATTGACCCAATAAATTATTGAAAACCCATAAAATCTAATTAAAAAAGGAATTAAGCTTTAAAAGATATCAAAAAGATATCATAGGAGAGTTTTAATTAAAATAGAATTTTAGGCGAATTTGAAAAATACACGTCCAAAAATGCACTATGCGACCACATAGACTTCCTTCATGCGGTCACGTAGACTAGTTAATGACCTTTAGCTTGGTTTCGGTATGGAGACATGCAGTCGTATGTCTAGACACGCCATGTGGTCGCATAGGTCTTCAATTCAGCTCCATTGTCCGTTACTTGAATCAAGTTGATCCAACTTGTTTCTTCTTTCAAACTCAACATGAAACTTGTTTCTTTGCTTATAGCGATCGATGTTTAATCCACTGTAACTTGAATAAGCAATCACATAGCTTCCTTAACCTTCTTTGTCCATGATCTCGACATTGGTCATTCTTCCATAAGCAACGGATCCTTGCCCTCGCTAGTTCTCGTACCATGGATCTCATGACTCAAGCTACCAATATTTACACAGAAAAATAAAATATATCACAAAGACTAACCTTTAATTTTTAGAATTACAGTAGGGGCCCTACGCATTTGTCAAATATTTTTTTAAGAGAAACAAGGTGCGCGTGAAGCGTCTCCACTCTCATCTTGTGGCATGTGTAGTGCACTCGTCGCCTTCCCAGAGCATAAATTAACATAGAGCATAACTTCATTTTAGGAACACAAAATCGTATAAGTTGGAAGTAAAAGAAATTCAAATAAGTGATTAAAATTCAAAAAGTGATAAACACTCAAAAAGGTTAGAAACGCCAATCAAAACCTTAGAATAGATTTAGGGATAGTTGATTTTCTTCTACATATTGTTTCTTTCTGATTATGGTTCACTTATATTAACTAAACTTAGAACATAACTTTATTTTCGGAACACGACAACTATAACTTACAAGTGACAGAAATTCAAAAAGAAATATCAAATTTAAAATAAAAAATGACACAATATGTCGCTTTCCATTCACGTTGTCGACTAACAAAAATTTGACAAAAGCACATGGCAAGGAATTTGTCCTTTATGTTCAAGTCAGCATTATGCTTCACAAGTAACTCAGCTATGACAGCTATTTCACAAAAATCAACATAATGCAATGGCGTTTGACCTGAAAAGAGCAATAAATTCTCCTATATTCAGCACAAAACCTAAACACTAAAGAATTATGCTAAATGTATATTCCATCGTGTACATTCCATTGTATTTCAAAGAGTATTGGACGAGAAAGTTTTTTTTTTAAACTATCCAATTATGTATCACCACGTGGCACAAAAAAATGATGTAAACAATATTTTACATGTAGCATGATTGAAAACTGAAGGACATACCAATTATAACACCCATTTCTTCCTTCATTTTACTATAAAATCTAATAATCCCGCACCAAATGTAAACAGACATACTAGTATCAGAGTTCAGAGCACTGCTATCTAAATATTCTAAAACTGAGCTGAGAATTACGCACAACTGCATACAGGGTACACCAACTAATTTAAATCTTGTTTACCTAGTAATGGCATGTCAAGCTCTTGTGGGGCTCAAGGGCGAAAGCCCCAACAGCGAAAAGCTGGAAGGGGAGTGGGTGATCGGTGACTGATGGTTTGGAAACGTGCATCCGAATGGCGCCACCAGCTCCACTGTGTAGATTTATTTGGGACGTTGCGATTAGCCCTGGGTAAAGAAACTAAAAACATCTTGATCCTGTTGTTATCAGCATCTTTCGCATTATGAAGAAATGATTTCTCCTCCGGATGGTACTTGGCATTCTTGCATTGACTCTTCATCGTTGTCCCTGTGCAACCATATAAAGCGTGAGGGGAGTCGTGGCATGGTCAAGGATTTCTTTTTGTCGTAATGGTTTGGGAGTTTTTGGAATAGGGAATTGGCGGCCTAGAAAGTATTAATTACGTGATTAAAAATTTTAATTAGCTAACAGAGTATTATTCAAATTATTTAATTTTGTGGGTAGTGGGTCTAATTTTCCCATTTTTCTTCGTCGTTACCCTGTTTAGGCTAGGGTTTAAAGAATGAGACTGTGGTTTATCAATTGTAACCTTATGGGAGTTCGCAATTTCTTATTGTTGGGCCCAACAGAACCAGGCAAGAGAAGTGTTCGCTATCATAAATGTGCTGAAGAACAGTAGGTTCTTATTTGAACTTGAAAAGGAAAACTTCCTGTTTAGGACTCAAATACATTAAAAACCGAACATGGAGCTGAATGAAATTGGACTATATTATACTTCATCTTTGCGATGCAAATAATTACATTAAAAACCATAAGTATTACACCTGGCCTAATAGTTGACCCGAAAAAAATCATCGGGTCACAAATCAATGGTTGAACTGATGAGCCATGAGTAATTGTTAGACCGTAATTTTAATTAAAATATATTTTTGAAACAAAAAAGAAGATCATATCTCTTTATATATACATGTATGTATGTATGAATATTTTTTTTATTTTTTATTTATTTATTTATTTTTTTTTTTGGCTCACATTATATTACAAAGGTTCACCTGTTTCCATAGAGGTCAAAGGAAGTACAATTTCATGTAGGAAGCCAAGGTTTCGAATCACTGCCATTGCAAATTGATAATGAAATTTTACTATGGAAATCATCCAAACCGGACGTTTATTGAGTGGTTTAATAGGTTCTTAATCGATTCCTTTACTTACATGACCAATTAATGCATTTGGATCGGATCACTATCCGGTTCGACGGTTCCAATCCTATATTAATAACTATGTTAAAAACTCCCGCTTGCCTTGCCCTATATGTTAATTTTTTATTTTTTTTAGGAAATAACTACATTATGCTTCATCTTTTTTAATATATCAAAAGCAAAACATCGAGATTTTTGGAAACAAGCCAACTCACGCTTGGTGGTATTTTCTATTATGTGGTTACAAAAAGAAGGAAGAATTTTGAAATTACGTGTAATATTATTTTATTGAAAAATTTGTTGCAAAAACAAAAAAAACAAAAAAATGTGTTAAAATTAGGGAAAATTTCATGTTTAGGAGTTTAACTATAAACAATTTCAAAATAAAGAATGTTTAAAATTTCAAAAATTAGATATTATTAAAATTTATTTATGAAATAAATAATTAAGAATATATTTTATTAATTAAATATAATAAGGTCATAATTCTATACAATTTAATCACAAATTATCGAATTAATTGTTTACAAATTATTTCTCGATCAAAAATCAAAAATTTTGTAGGTCACATATTATTTCTCATTTACAAATCAAAAACTTTATGCGTTAACTTCACAAACGGTCACTAAAGTTAGTCAAAATCACAAAACGGTCACTGAATTTTAAAACTTGCACTAACTGTTACTGAAGTTACATTCGGTTTCATTAATGGTCACCGAATGACCTTTTCATTTTCATTTATTTTTTTTGTTGTGAAACATCACGAGAATGGAAGCCATTTTGGGAGGGAATTAGGGTAAAAATTATTGTTAATATCATCTAATTATTGTGAAAACTCCTACCCCCATGTGAGAGAGAGAGAGAGAGAGAGAGAGAGGGGAAAAAAATTGGGAGACTTCACGGAGACGTGATGTCTCCCAAATTTTTTTTTTTTTTTTTTATTTTCAATAATAGCCTTACATTCTCATTTTTGTTAATTGTGATGAGTAATGCTATCATGTGGCCATTAGGTAGTTGATGACTGCAATTGATGAGGAGAATGCAATTTAATGATGCTGCTTTATTGATGAGTATAATGCAATTTGTTGTTGATGAGGAGAATGCAATTAGCAGAATACGTAATTGGCACAACCGATGCTCTTACGACTTCCCATTCCACCGCACTACACGTTGTTCATTTCCACCATTAGTTGGCTGTGAATTGGCAAATTGCTGTCCAACATTTGCTCTTACGACTTCCCATTCCATTGGACCATCTATGTCCTACAATTCATGAAAAAAGGATGTCAACTAACATAATAAATAAAATAAAAACAGGATATACTCCTACAACTATAATATGGTACATACCTCATTTGGTGTGTAGCTTGCCTGCAAATCATGGTTCGAGTGGTATCTTTTGTTGTGACCCATTTGACTGCAAATACTACATTTCATTCTCTTCTTGCCATCACTTCTCATGTCAATCTTCTTCATCTTCTATTTAGACAATACAGCTTCATAAACCCGTCTTCGGCGCTTTGTTTGCTTCCTACCTCATTTTTTGGTCACCCACGTTGGAGGTTTTACGGAGTCGAAGCCACTCGAAGGCCACATTTTCGGTCCATTTATAGGGTATATGCAACTCTCGTAAGCTTTTAAGTAAGTTGCAACTTTGTAGCTCTCGTCTACAAACTACAAAGGATCCTTACCCCACTTACGGATGCCGGCTATTACGTGTGGACAAGGCACACTAGTTAGATCCCACTTTCTACATGAGCATGTCCTGTTTTGTAAATCTACCACAAACTGACCATCAGAATAAGGTCCAGAAACTTGAAATTGCACTTTCCCATTGAATAATGCTTTCCACGAAAAAGAATCACGTGTACTCATTTCAAGTTTCTTTACAATTTTTGGACATATATCCCTAGAACTCGTTGCCATCATATCGCGACGTTTGTACATTCGTACCATCACCTTGTTTTGTATTGACTGAAGAAAAGTCAAAATATCCTTCCCCCTCACTCCTTTATGTAGTTGTTAAAGCATTCGCATAGGTTGTTTAATAAAATGTCGCATTGGAAGCTGTCATGAAATGGGACTTTGACCATTGCTTGGCTAGTTTAGCACATAACCACTCTCAGGCAAGTTTATTCTCCTCCTTCATTTTGTCCATCCAAAATGTAAAATCAGCCAAATAAGTAGACTTAGCTTCTCTCCACAACAAATCCCTAAGCTTCAACTCTTTAAAGTCTTTGTGAAAGAAGTTGGAGTACATGTGCCTTACACAAAATTGATTCTCAGCCATTGGAAATAACTCAGACACCATATTCTCTAACCCTTTTATGTCTATCAGACATAATTGTGAGTCCATATGTATTTTCAAGCATCAAATCTTTCCCTAACAATTTCAAAAACCACGATCAGCTAGCGTTACTTTCGATTTCAAAAATGGCATGCACAATTGGGAATATACAATCATTCCCATCAATACCCACCACAGGAAGTAACTGACCACCAAAATTGCCTTTCAGGAGGCACTCATCTATGCAAATAACTGGTCTACAACCACGCAAGAAGCCCTTCTTGCAAGTATCGAAGCAAACATAAATCGCCTTAAACACAATGTCGTCTAAAGATAGTGTAACAGTTGATCCTGGGTTTGTCCTCTTAACCTCAGTTGTTTACAAACCCAACAAACCAAATTGCCCAACAAACGATCCTCTAAGCAACTCCTTAGCGTATCTCCTAGCCCTCCATGCCTTTGTGTCTACACAATACTCGTTCAAAACACTTGTCTTAAACAATTTCGCATCCCACTTTGGCGCAATAGTAAATGTCTCAATGTATCTACGGACTAACCAACTAGCGGATACACTTATATTCTTCAATGCTCTACTACAGTTATGATTCCATTCGAACGATTTAATTTGCCACAGACACTTTTTTCCTTTGCAACGACCCTCTAATCTATTTTTATCATTACACGAAATTATCACCTCAAACCTATTATGAATGCTGAAGTTTTTAACCACAGCCACCTTCATCTTCGACCTAAACTTAAGTCCTACATCAAGCACGAAATCCACCATATCTACTTCACCATTAAATTCTGGGTATGTAACAACTTATTCGTCACTGTCAGAATGCACGCTTCAAAGATCATCTGAGGGTACATATTCACAATTGTCAGATTCATTTGTTGCTTCCAACGACACTATCTCATTCCTCGTATCAAGTTCAATATTCTTGGTAACATTTTCCTCAAAGAGAATGTCGTCTTCTTCACCAAGGCTATAATCGGAATCATTGAAGGTGATATCTTCTTTATCTGAATCACTATTCAAATAACCTGGACAATATAATATTATAAATTTCTTAGCGACAGTGTAGTGGTTGGAAAATGAAAACGTGTGGAATGTGTCAAAGCATACATGTTCCAGCAATTTATTACACAACAAAAGGACCCAACTAATGTTCAACTCATTAAAGCTACTTGAAGAGTTAATACAACCAAAAAAAGTAAAAAAAATAAAATAAGTGCTAACCTTCACCTTGTTCCTCCACATCCAACATGTCGAATATTTTTTTGTCTCTTAGTGGTCCCCAATCTTAGATTTTTGCACAAAAACAAAAATTGAAGAAGTATAGATTTGAAAAGGTGATTCTTGATTGGAAGTTCAAGCTAAGAATTGAGAAAAATTAATTGGATGATATTAGTAATGATTTTCACCCCAATTCCCTTCCAAAATGGCTTCCATTCTTTTGAAATTTCACCGCCAAAAAGAATTTGGGGGAGGTTTTGATTGTAAATTTGTGATTTAAGTCCTCAAGGTTCAACATTCAACTATTTTGGTCCATAAAGTTCCAATTAAAATGAACAAGTCCTTTGGTGACCATTACTGAAACCAAACGTAACTTCAGTGATCGCTAGTGCAAGTTTTAAACTTCAGTGACCATTTTATGATTTTGACATAACTTCAATGACTGTCTCAAAATTTTATACGTCAAAATTTATTTTTCGATCACAAAATCAAAAAATTTATACGTAACAATTAATTTATTGATCACAACAAATTTTATAAGTCACAAATTATTTAACAGTAAAAAATTATCGAATTAATTGGTCTCAAATAATTTCTCTATCACAACTTAATAAATTGCGAGTCGCAATCACATTTTTTAGTCACATACTATTTATTGCCAAAGCACGGTTGAGCGGTTGAGCAGTACAGAGAGCGGTTGCGTGCAGATATTGTGTTTTGTTGGAGCGCGGTTGCATTTTGCGCGGCGGTGCACCG
>CAIGRB010076539.1:140011-150073 GCA_903798255.1 Fraxinus quadrangulata
AAAAAAAAAAAAAAAAAAAAAAAAGAAAAAAAAGGCAAACAGGGTGCTGGCACACTATGAAATTTATTGATTATTTCCTGTACTTTAGGCTTAAATCAAATTATGCACATATAGGACTTAAAATTAAATTTTAATAAAAATTAATAAGATTTGTAATAAAAAAATTGTGAATTTCATAGAATATATGATTAAAATTAATTTTTAACTTAACTTAGATTAGAATTAAATTTTAATTTTTATCAAACAAAGACTATAATTTATTTTGGTTATACTATATTACATAACAACTTATATATTGGTTTACCAACAAATAATATTGCAAGATTTAATTTGATTAAAATTTCATCAATCAAATAACTTTTTTACATACATTTTGACACCATATTATTATATAAAATATTATTAAATAGTTATGTACAAGAGACATTTTCCAATTTATTATAAGGTATTTATTTAACAGTTATTTGGATTCTATCATTTGTTAGCCCTTGTTTGACAATCATTAGTCAAAAACTCTATTTTTTACATATATTATTTTTAATTAGACTATCAAAAAATAAAATATTTTACATTTAAACCCAATTTTTTTCTTACTTAACTATACATTCTCCGAAAATTTACTATTCAAAACTTTTTTTTTGAATTTTAAAGGCCATCAAACATGGGCTTAATCTTACTATAGAATAAAAACTAAAGTCTAAAATTATGTAAATTATGCGTTAAAAGTTAAAACTTGAAATTAAGTTACTTCTTAGATGAAGTTCCTATTTGGGCACCTTTTCTAAAATCTATTTTTCTTCAAATTAATGTCAATAACACATTTTTATATTCATAATTTTTATCAACTTTTCAACCATATATTTTATCAAAATATATTAAACATCTAATTTTTAACTAAATCAAATAGGTATGAAGTTCACTAAATGTCCATAATAACGTGAAATTCTTATTCAAGTTTTCAAATAGTTTGATCGAAGGTTTTTGTGAAGTTTCCTCAATGTTTTCAAACAAAATTTAAAATCTTATGAATTATTATTTTTTAAAATTTCAAAACATTTTTAAAGATTGTTCATAGAGGCTCTGTTTGGTGCACATTATTATAGAATGAGAATAAAAAATATAGTCGTTATTGAGTCCTACACAAGAAATAAAAATTCAAATTTGATGGCTTGATGTGATGGATAACGATCATATTTTTCATTTTTACGGAAGAAAAATGAAAAACAAACAGGGGCAGAGTTTCATTTTTAAAAAAATATATAAACATATATATAAATGTTAACGTCTTAGAAGTTTCTTGTATATATAGGTTCAGACTTGAGCATGTACTCTAATATTTCATAGGATTGTACTAAAAATCTCTTTTATGAGCAAGAGAATGGATTAAACTATTTGTACACACAAATTGTACAACTTGATTGACGCCTCCCTATGTTTCAAAATCTGACAGTTGATTGAAAAATGTATTATTAAGATCAATATATTAAAATCTGTCAATTCACAAGGGTGTAAACCAATGTTTCAACATTTATGCACATGTAACATGATTCTAAGAGAATAGATAGATACCAACACTCTGTGAGGTAACTAATTATTGCAAAGATGTTTTCTTTTTTCTCAATTATTATAGAAACCTATGTTAAAATTTATTTTTGACAACGAATTCCCTACAAACCAAAAGTAAATTTATGTTTTCTATTTTACGTTTGTGTTTATAATATAATTCAAACTATTTGTTACACCTCTTATTATGAGGCTTCAGTTTATAGTCGTGTGGTAGACAGGTAGCAAGTTTAATCGGGCTCACACTCTGCATCACCATTTTATAGGTCGATTTGGGGCCATACATTAGGTAATCTAGGTTATGTACTACTTCTGCTGAGATGTCATGTAAAGGTTGACTCTCCATTGTCTAAGTAAAGTGTTACACCTGCTATAGAAAGGTTGGGGCCATACATTAGGTAATCGAGGTTATGTACTACTTCTGCTGAGATGCCATGTAAAGGCTGACTCTCCATTGTCTAAGTAAAGTGTTACACTTGCTATAGAAAGGAAATCTGAGGCAATTAGCCTCCTTATTGATGGGAAGTATCTCTCACATCACCACTTTTAAGAGATCTTTTGTACAAGTTCTTTTACAATTGAATGATATGACATCTCTACAATAGATGTCTAAAAGGTCAAATGTCAATCTATATTTTATAGGTCATACCTAGGTTCTAATTTGATCTCTTTTCAGAGGGTATTAACTGACATCAGCCTATGATTGATGGAGAGACACCTCAACCATCAGAATGAAGTCACATGTCTCTTTATCCAATGATGATACTTTCTCATCTTCTACTATAAAATCTCACACTTAGTATTATTTGAGGAAACTGCAATTTTATGCACTCAATTTTAACTTTGTGTTTCCATTGTTCTCTAAGTACACCCGAATTTAAACCCTTTTTATTATGGCTCACGTTTTTAGCACGTCCTACACCTAAATACTTATTTTAAAATAGGCTGACTTGATTGTCGAAATGCTTCTGACAGCCTCCCTAACCATGGAGAAGGTTGTATGCTCTAATAGTTTGTCCGAGTGTGCAGGAAGACACTACGTAGACGTGGGAGGAATCAGAATCTATTGGCCTCACTACCCCTGCAAAAATCAAAGTCAGCACTATTATTGAATAAAATCTGTCTGTCTTTGTTTCTCCATTTTTTTGGTTACTTCTTAGGACTTTTTATTTAAATACAAGCTTTGCTTTTAGTCATAAAATGTCATCAAATTTTTGTATTAAGTGGTTTTGCTTTTACTTATAAAATATCAAAGTTTTATATTAATGTTTAAATAAATATATGACATATATTTTATTTTCTTAATAAAAAATTATTTTGTTTTTCAAATATGATTTGGAATAACTTGTTTGTACAAATAAATGTTTATTAATTTTTAACGTTGATCTATTCAGTTAATTTACAATCAAATAATAAGATGCTACTAATTTACAAATTTTTTTATTATTCATCTCTTTAAAAACTTACAAAAGTTAGTTTTGACAATTATTAAAGTATAATTGTTCGTGCAAAAAGAGAAGGAAAAAAAAATTTTTTTTTCTTCAAGCTAATTTTTTTTTTATTTAAATAAAAAGTAAGAACGAAGAGAAATTAGAACAAAAAGATTGTTCAAATGAAGCATAATATAAGCAAAATATAAAACGAAATTACGTTTGTGGTTTTTTTTTTTTTTTTTCAGAAGGAAGATTTCAATAAAAAAATTTTAAAAAGAAAGAAAAAATAAAAATAAAAATAAAAAATAGAGCGGCTCACTCAAGTTGGCTCATGAGCCAAGCGAGCTATCTCACTCACTCAAGAACTCTTTGGCTTGTGATCAATTCACGAATCAGTTCATTCTAGATCTTGAGCCGATCTAGGTAAGCCAATAGCTTATCAGTATGCATGGTCTTTTGCCTGGTAGCTTGCGATAAGCTCAAGAATCGACTCATGCTCAACTCGTAATTCGAGCCAGTAGTTGAGCAATATGTGTAGTGTTGAGTGTGTTTCACTCATCATGATAATGCTAGTTAATCTTGATAGTTTGTTTAATTCTTAGAGTTTTAGAACATTTTAATTTGAATTTTCGTATTGTTTTATAGGTTAAGTGAATTAGTGTGAATGGTGGAAATTTTGGAGAAAATAGTGAAGTTGGCAAGAATCAAGGAGAATTTAATGTTGATTTGGTGAAACTCGATGATTGGAAACTAAATTGAAAGAAAGAAGTAAATAACGACGAAAAATTATGAAATCTAAAGTTTGAGGACTCAATTGTAACTTTTTAATAGTTGATTCAGACCAAAAAAAAAAGAGATAATTGAAAGCTTCTAAGAGTCAATAAGATGTAATTAGAAGTACAAAAAAAAAGAGTGAAATATGATCAAAATATTTTTATAAATCAATTTTCAACTGCAAAAGTATGTTTAAACTTTTTAGTTGAAAATTGAGATATATTTTTGATATAATGAACATTCGAATTGGAAAAGGGCTATTTATAGTAAAATTGGTCGCCATGAGTAGGATTTCGACCATAACATAATCGAACAGATCCAAGACACACTTAGCCCTCTGACTTCTCTTTCCAACACACTTTAAATCTCCTTAATTGAATATTGAGAGAGTTATGTTAAAAATATTTAAAGATGTGCAGTGTTGAATTTTTCCCAAAAGTGGGTGCCTAGGAGCCACAAACAGGGAGTCCCAATGCCCAGTCTTGAGAAAAAACCAGAAGATGGCGACCTAGCTCTGCGTCATCACCCAGCTAATAGTTTTATTTGTTTTTAAAAATCCAATTAGACTAAAACTCGTCTAGCACTTGGGAAAAACATAGATAAAACCTAAAAAGGGGCTTCTTAACTACAATTTATCAAGGCAAGATCAAAAAATCTATCAAGAGATCAAGAAGAACATCAAGAAGAATATCGAATCAACTCCAAAACGTTTTATCTTTTAATTATCTATATGTTTTTTATTTTGAATTTGATAGTTTCTTTTTCATCTATCATGAACTAAATTTCATGTCCAAGATTTGATGTAGCCAACTTGAGATTATGTTTTTATTATTAAATAGTTTTTTATATTTTTCATTTATTTTATTTGTGTTATTGATTTTAATGCTTTCAATTAATTGTTCACTAATTGTATAAATTGATTGTTTAAATTTCGGCACTCGAGAGAGGGAAATTTAGACTTGATCTTAGAATAACACCATTTAGAAAATTATAAGTTTCGAGAGAAAATATGATCCTATAAAATATGTTCCACATAGGAACCAAGAACTTGATAATTTCTAAATGTTTAATTCAGAGTAGAGATATTGGAATTGAGTTACATGAATAACTTTTACCCGACACTTGAGAGAGGGAGTAGAATTATATTAGGGTTCTTTCTTATAAACTTGTGAAAATTGATTATAGATAACTAGATGATTGAGAAACATAGTTGATAGTTAAGTTAAATCGAAACCCTATGCTTTCTAATATTGATCAACTCTTCAAACTTGCATTGAAATCGTTGGATTCATCATCACATTCGTTGTTAGATTAGTTGAAAATATTGATCCCAAAAATTAATCATCTAGATAAAATAAGAGCAATACAATTATAGTACTTAATAGTAATTTGAATTTCAATCCCTGTGGGTTTGACATCCGTACCTGATCTTTAGCCCCCGTTGGGCCCCTATTAAATTTTAATTAATTTTTCTATCTTTTTATCAACCACACATTCTATCAATAAAATAACGTTACAAGTAAATAAATAAAATTTTCTTACTTTTTAACCACACATTCTTCAAAAAATAGTATTCCAAAATCAATTTTTTTTCAAATAATGAAACTCAAACAAGGGCTTATATTACAAAATTTGACATTATACACTTGCAATATATTTACGTTATAGGAAACGCATAACAAGGTTTTGTTACCGTTTCCAGGGATTGAAATATTTGATTTTTACTAATACTATTACAAATTAGCCTTGATTTTAACTTAGACTTCTTTACTTTTAATAGTTAGCTTGTTTTGGTTTAGTTGTTTATGCGAAGGTCAAGGAGTTTTGCATTACGAACCTTTGATCCTAAGATCGAAGAACATTATGTAGATTAAGGGCTATAAGAAGAAAAGAATTTGATACAATGGCAGCCAACGAAAAAAAAAATCAACAATGAGCTATTCGAGATTACGTCTGACCAGTTGTCAATGACAACTATTATGGCATTGTTCACCAAACTATTGCTACAAACAACTTTGAATCGAAGCCCACATTGATTAGCATAGTGCTGCAAAATCAGTTTGGGGGATCTCCATTAGAAGATCCAAATCTTTATATTGTTATTTTTTTGGAGATTTGTGATACTATAAAGATGAATGGTATTACTGAAGACACTATCAGACTATGTTTGTTTCCTTTCTATTTGAAGGATAAAGCAAAGAGATATTTTCAATCATTGCCAGCTAGTTCTATTACCACATGGGAGGGGATGGCTTAGAAATTCCTTATCAAATTCTTTCCCTCATACAAATGAGCTCAATTAGGGACTGAGATTGGGAAATTTAAACAAGCAACTTTGAACCATTTTATGAAGCATGTGAGAAATTCAAAGAGTTAAATGGTCAAATACAGACAATTGTATGTCGGTTCAGATATTCTATAACGAGTTGAATAGTCAAATACAGACAATTGTTGATGCTGCTTCAAGTGGTACTTTGCTGTCAAGAATTGCAAATGATGCTTACTCTTTATTGAATGAAATAGCCACCAACAATTATCAATGGCCAAGTGAGCGGTCAAGTGCAACGAAAGTTACTGGTCTCTATAAGGTAGATTCCATTACAATTCTTGCAGCTTAAATGTCATCGCCTAAGCCAAATAGTTGCATTAGCTGCACAGGGAAATCAACAAAAAATATATTTCACTATGGCTGTTTCTACATCACATCAGGAAACTGAGATGGAGAATAAGAAGACCCAGTATGTAAACAATCGAAATTTCAAACAAATAGGGAATTTCTCATCAAACTACTATCATCCAGGGTTGCGAAATCTTGAGAATCTGTCTTATGGTAACACTAGGAATGAGCTGCAACCCCCTTCTAAGTTCAATAATCAGGCTTCTGAAGGAAATCCATCATTTGAGGATATTTCGGGAGCATTTCAGAGACTAGGGCGAGGTTCAATAAGGATGAGTCAAGACTAGAAAACATTGAAACTCATATGAGCAACATGGAGGCCATAGTAAAAAATCTTAAGGTACAAATTGGTCAGCTAGCTACTACAATAAACTCTCAAACCAGAGAAAAATTTCCTAATGACACAGAGGTAAACTCAAGGGAATATTACAATGCCATTACCCTGAAAAATAGTAAAGAGATTCGAGGGAGCAAGCCTGAAGAGGCTGTAATGTCTAGATCGGATTCCAAACAAGAGGCAAAAAAGTAGGTTGCAGAACAGAAAATCCAAGCAGGGAAAACAAAGAAGGCTCCTATGCCTAATTCAATTTCATTCCAAGCAATCCACCAATCTTGAAGCGACCACTGCCATATTCACAGAGATTCTTGAAGAAGAAGTTTGATGAACAGTTTGTAAGGTTTTCGGAGGTTTTCAAAAAGATCCATATAAATATATAGTTTGCAGATTCTTTGGTACAAATGCAGAATTATGTTAAATTTTTGAAAGACGTCAACGAAGAGGAAGTTGGAAGAGTATGAGACATTGAAATTGATAGAGAAAAGCAATGCAATTCTCCAAAAGAAGCTCCCACAGAAATTGAAAGATCCTGGTAGCTTCATTATTTCTTGCACAATAGGTGGTTCCTTTGATAGAGCACTTTGTGATCTTGGAGCTAGCATAAATTTGACATCCTTATCTATATTCAAGAAGTTGGGTCTTGTAGAAGTGAAACCGACTACTATAACTTTGTTGTGTTGGACATGTAGGAAGATTAAAAAATACCATTGATTCTTGGCAATTGGGAGGGCTCTGACCGATGTATAGGGAATACAGCTCATACTTCGGGTTAATGAAGATCAAGTCATAATCAATATATACCAAGCTAAGAAATTCCATAGAAACATCAATACTTGCCATATGATCGAATTAGTTGACTTTATCTTGGTTTGTGAAACTTATCCTCTAACATTGTAGAGTCAAAGGAGGTTTTGAGAACTATACTGGAGTTGAAGTTGCTTCCCGATCCTTGTTACTATGCTCTTTTAGAGGAAGTTTTTAATACAAGAAATATGAGTTATGATTCAAAAGTACCAAGTGCAAAATCATTGGTACAACGTTGTAAACTGGAGTTTCAAAGTGACATCTAGGAAACGGCGAAAGTCTACAAAGAATGAACCAGGAACTGACATGAAAAGCTAATGAAAAAGTTGGTTCTAGGAGAATAAGTACCTCTCTATAATTTGTTCGCGTGAAACCCGCAAGCGTACGAGATCATTGTACAAGTAATAAAATATGTGAGTTAAGAGTATCGTTCCCACGAGGAATAAGGTCTAATTTGTAGTTTAATAGTTACTATTAAATTCGAAGTGTGATGAAATCAAAAGAGATGGTTCGTATATTATTTATACTAATCCTAAACTAATGAAACAAATAAAGTGTTTATCTAATATGTGGATGTTTGTATTGGAATCCTGAGTCCCCCTATTGCCATTTAATTCAATTTTAATTCGTAATCTAGTAAATTCACGCATTCAAGACAATCGATATTCCATTGTTATTCAATATTCTTTTTCAAGATATATTAAACATATGTTTAACACGACCCGATCCTATTCCTAGTCCGAATTCATATGAAAAACATACATTGATTCACATAATTTATTACACATGATTGCACATGTCATAGATGTCATTCCTAATATCTATTGTCTATGTGTTGATTTTATTGCGTTCTAGACTTATTATGAGTATTCCTATACTACAACAAGCAACTTACTATCTAATTGGAAATCAATCAATCAAATAATTCAATGGAAATGCAAAACCAATTAAGAAAAATCAAGAAATACTAAATTAATTGTCTTGAATTAAAATAAACAAATAATAGGGTTCATCATTCATCCAATACAATGAAAAACTTAGCCTAGCATATTAATATGAAAATTACATAAAAGGAACCCNCAATACAATGAAAAACTTAGCCTAGCATATTAATATGAAAATTACATAAAAGGAACCCATCACCCGAATCATATATTTATGAAGAAAATCTGGAAATCTTCACTTCTAGCCTTCGAAATTGGATCCAAATGGTGAATTCCTTCTTCTTCGATGTAGTTTTTCTCTCTTTTTTCTCAAGAATGCGCCCTCCTTTCACAAATCACGAAAATTCTCTTTTATACCAACCCTAAAAAATTACCAAAACAAGATAAGGTAAACAATTTTTTTTTTCGGTCTGGCTTGAGGCGCGCGCCTCGCCTAATTTCCTACAATTGAACACCTCTCAGTATATTTATCATAACTTTTTCTCCCGATATCTGATTGAGATAATTCAAAGTATACTGGAAAGCTGACTCAAAGGGCTACAATTTCTTGAATTTTTTTTCCAATTCAAAAGATTTCGATGCCAAAATTGAGTCTCAACGTGAGCCTGAAAATTCGAAGCATAACTTTTTCGGCTGGAAGTTGATATGCGATAATACTTGCACTATATTTCATCCCTTTAGCTTCTTTCCTCATCTAGTTGATGTTTAACACTCTCAAATCTTTAACACGAGGTTCGACTAACTTTTGAGTATTTCCATTGCAGTCCTCAAACTTTGTATTTGATACAATTGAGTCATTTTCGCTATCTTTGCTTTCTTTTCTCAAAACCTTCATCAAACATTGAGTTTGACCTACAAAATGAAATATAACACAAGTTAGGTAGTATTTTATTCAAGAAATAGTAAAATATCATCATTTAGAACCTTAAATAAGTGTATAAAGTACACTTTCTTGTTGGAAGTTGCTCCCTAATAGTCTCAATTCGCGATGGTGAGAACCATTAACTACGCACAACATACTTCCTTTTGGTTCAGTGAAGTTGAAGGGCCAGATGAAATCACGTTTCAAAACATGGAAAAAGTGTCACTTGAAGATCCAACGTAAGTCGTTCTGACAACGTCAAGATAATGACGTTAAAGAAGAGCTCATTAGGAGGCAACCCAAGTTGTTCCCACTATCTCAATTATTTAGATATTAGGTTATATTTTTATTAATAGTTTCTTAATGATTTTGTTCTTCTTGTAGGTCAAGTCTCAAGTTTGGGGGAGAAATTAGAATCAACATCCATAAATCCACTACTGCCTCACCATGAAGCCGATAGCAATGAAGACAACTAATATTTTCACTCAGAAAAGTCCTCCTCATTTAACTTTAGGGTGTGTTTGAACCACAATATTTTTGGAATAATGTATTCTAGAATAGTAGATTGATGGTGAATGTGTGGTTGAAAAAGAAAGAAAAGTTATTGATGTGATGTAAAATATTATTTTATTGAAGAATATGTATTTGAAAATGAGTAAAAAATGAGA
>CAIGRB010076566.1:7312-27948 GCA_903798255.1 Fraxinus quadrangulata
ATTATTTTTATTTATTTATTTATTTATTTATTTATTATTATTATTATTTTGTGAAAATCTCCCAAAATTTTGTGATTAATGAAAAACAAATTTCGATATTTTATTTTAGTATTTTTTGATTAAAAGTTAGTACCATGGAGATTTTTATAAAAATCTTTAAAAGTCACAAAAATTTGAATACCCTAAGACTTATAGAAGCTTTTAAAAAATTTTAATTGAATACAACATGACTTTCAGTAACTTTTTAAAAGTTAATAAAAATCTCAATTGAATATACCAATATTTTTAAATAATTAAAAATCTCAATTGAATATACTCCTTGAATGACATGTTTTGTGATGAGAAATCAACAAGACTAATACCTGTCCAAAACCGTCTAATATTGCGTATTCACGTGTTGTCGACATTGGATATGGAAGCAATTATTATAGTCTATAACTGGCTCGTTACGTTTAATATATTAAATTTTTATAAAATGTGAAATATACACATCAAAGTAGGAACATGAATAAGGAAATTTAGGACAATCGTAAGTGACTACCCGTGGATAGGGGTGTTGAGTGAAACCATTCACATTAGGAACATGAACAAGGTAATCTAGGGTTAGAGATGTCAATGGGCCGAGTCGAGTCGGCTCAGCCCGTATAAGCACGAGCTCGTCAATTTTTTTTTTTTTTTAATAACTAGGTATAACCTGTAAAAAAATTTAATTTTTTTTTTTTTTAACGAGCTGCTCGTCAAAAACGAGCCCAGCAGGCTCGACTCGCCTAGCGAGCCAGCCTGCTCGGCTCGTGGCTCGTTTTTTACGAGTCGAGCGGCCGAACCGATGAGCCACTCGCCTCGTTTCCCACTTCTATCTAGGGTGCACATTTTTTGTTTTATCTATTAAAAAATAATTTTATTTGTTTTTAGTGTTCAGAGAGCGGGCACATACAAGTCAACGAGTGACTCGCACGGAAAACCTAGCTCAGCTAGTCCCATGACTCATCTCAGAGGTGAAATGACAAGCTTCTCTCTCCACTTGACACACGTATTTGTAAACATCGGACTTAGCAGGGCATTGGGCTTAAGTTGGTGCTATAAAATTAACAAAAGTCTTGCCCCAAAAACAAAAAAAAAAAAAAAATTGGCAAAAAAAATATGTGAAAGAGAGAGAAGTTAGTGAGCTTGCTTTATGTTGTCAAGCTTTGTCGAGTCGTAATTATAGACTAGAGGTGTGCAACGGAACTCAGACCCTTTTTAATATTTTTTACTGTTTTTTGACAAAAGTAGCAAAAAATCAACACGAAAAACGAAAACAGCGAGGTCCAATTATTTTGTCTAGCCTGGTCCTCACACTTTCTGCAAGGGTCGAGCATAGGAGCCCACTAGTAAATGCAAGTCCTATAGCGTCTATAAGTGTGCTTGACACTGACACCTCCATTTTGACATATTTTTCTAATATTTTTAAAATTCATTTTCAATTACATATTCTATAAAATCCTCAACTATTTCCCACTTTTACACCAACATTCTATCAAAAAAGAAGAAAAAAAAAAAAAATGTTATCCCTTGAAAAAATTTATGCCAAAAAGCTTTTAGACTATGATAGTAAAAAAAATCTATCCTTTTAAACAAGAGCTGGCTTGTTTCAAAAAACATTGGCTCATGAGCCCTCATGGCTCGTACATTTTTTTATTAAAAATTCAGACTTTTTGTATTTTTTTTTTGGGTTTCCCGGCTTCTGTACGAACCGACCATGTGAACTCACGCCTGACTTTCATGGGAAACACCAAGCTCAGCTCATTCCATAACTTGCTTCATTGGCTCACCCCACTTAACATCAACATTGGACTTAACCGGGCATACGGATAAAGTTGGTGATATAAAACTGGCGAAAAGTCTTGTCCAAACAAAACAAAAATAAAATAAAAATAAATTTGACAAAAAGTATGTGAACGAGAGAGCAGCTAGTGGACTTGCCTTAGAAGTTGTTCAAGAGCTTGATCTCATTAGATAAAAATAAATAAATCGATTTAAATCTGATTTTTTTTTAAATTTTTTTTTACCAAAGTAGCAATAAAAGGACATTCTCCAAAAAAATAATAATAATAATAAATAGATAAATAATGGAGAACTCAGTCCCTTTTTATTTTTTTTTACTGTTTTTTGACAAAAGTAGCAAAAAACAGACGTTTGCCTAAAAAAATTGTAATTTTCCCATTGAAAAATTTATCCCAAGCTTTTAGACTATGGTAGTGAAAAATAATAAAAATAAAATATCAAAGGTTACTTTTAGTACATGTGTCAAAAACTTTTGCCAAGCTTGAGAACATTTAGAAAAGTGGAAATTACATATAATTAGAGTTTTAAACTTTTCAATTCAAAGTTAAGATTTACAAGTTTTTTTTTTCAAAAATCAAATAATTATTAATTTTAATATTAATAATAATATTATAAATTAATTTATATATTCATACCCTAACTCATTCAAACCCCAAAATCATCTCCTCTCTCTCTCTCTCTCTCTCTACCTTATCACTCATACATGAACTGTCCTCATAACTGGAGACTACCTCATTTGTCGTGACTCTGTCGACGCCCTTAGAAATACTAATCTCCCATTTAGTGTCCTCTTCCAACGTGCGGTGATACGACAATTTGTTGTGTGTGGTGTGCCAATCTGTGATATGTGGTGCGACAATCTGTAGTGTGTGGTATGGGGTGGTGTGTGCCACGATGATCTATGTGTATTGTGGTATGTGTGGATGTATGCGATGGTGATCTGTGTGATGTGTGTGCGATGATGTTAATGGCGGTGGTACTATGACTGTATGTACGTTTTGGGTTGGTTTTTTCCTCCCACCTGCTCAGTTGGAGTTTTGAGGGTGTACGGTGATAGTGGTGGTTTTTGCAGTGGTGGTGCTATGGGTGGAGGGTGGGGTGCAATGGCGATGGTTTTGGAGTTTTAGGTTGGTTTTTTCTTCCAATTTGCTTGGTCGAGGTCTTGGGATGTGCGATGGCGACACAAGTGGTGATAGTAGTGCTACAGGTGGTTGGTAGATTTGTGGAGAGGTGTAGATCTCGCCTTTAGCGCCTAGATAGCGGCTGTAGTAGCGTAGATCACGTTGGTGGTGGTGATTTTTTTTTTGGATCTGTGGTGGTGGTGATTTGGTGTAGTTGTGGTGGTAGTGGTGCGATGGTTGTGGATGTGGGAGGGTAGTGGTGATGCCTACGATATTTGAGATGATTGCTTTGCTGGAGGTGGTGGTGGTCACAAGTGTTGGCTATGATCACAAATGATTTGATTGATTGTGACCAATAAATTGGTTAGTGTGTAAACAATGAAGTATATAAATTCTGATCAATACATACTGTGTGAGCTAAACATTTATTAGTTTGTGACCAATAATTTGATAAATTGTGATCTAAATATAAATTGTGATCAATTAATTTGATATTTTGTAATCGTAAAAATTTTGTGATTTATAAAATTTGTGACTTGTGCCCAATAAATAATATGTGATTATTAATTTAATAGATTTGTGACCGATGCACAAATTATGATCTATAAAAATTTTGAATTGTGATCATAAAATAATTGTGATTTGTGAACAATTAATAATATGTGACCAATTATATGAAATTTGTGATCAAATTATATGAAATTGTGACCTTAATATANATAAAATTTAATAAATATCTAATTTTTGAAATTTTAAATCTTTTATCTTAATTTTGAAATGAGTTTTACTTGAACTCTTATTTATGAATTTTGTACTTTAGAAAATCCTAACAATAATTGTTGCAATTATAAAGTAGAATTTCAAAATTCAATAATGCTACACGTACAACCTATGAAATTCACATGACACTCACATGCACAGTGGAGTGGTTTTTTTTCTATTTTTTATTCATGGGTGGGGGCCCACCCACATGTGAGAAGTCTGGTAATGGCCTGTGAAATTTTCCCTATACGTGGGGATTAACTCTTCAAAATTTTAGTGGCTTGAAGTTGAAAGAATATATGGGTTTCGGAATGTTAATAATTATTCACATAAAGTCCCAAATATAAATTTTATAATAAATCACCTAGTACTAGATTTAAGCCCAATATAATTGAGTCTTGGATCATATACCGTATAAAATTAAAAATTATTTTTTTATTCAATCAGAGTCAAATATTAATTTCAATCACATATTTACAAATACTGTCCATTTATTAATCACACATTTTATGAGACTCAAAATTAATCTTTCTAAAAAGTTACTAATAATTTTATACAAACACTCGTATAATAGAACAAACTCGGTATAAGGTCATGTGAAAATAGGTTTCCTTGACAGCATAAGCTCTTACACATTCATCCGTTTGGGATAATTTATAAATTATTCATAAATGATCAATCTTCATATTCAATCACACAAACCAAATGTTAAAATATATATATATATATATCATTGTTGCTTGGCCGGCATTTATAACTTTGGCAACAAGAATCATATTCGATAATATATATGCGACATTAGTAAAAGCCATAGCATCCTTACATCTTCTAATGGCTGAGAAGAGTAAAGAAAAAGAGCTCTCTGAGGAATCACCTATGGAGCCATTAAACATAATAGGTAATACTTAATCCACTCATTCAAGATTATTGCCTTTTGTGTGATGACACTTGAAATTTTTTGCTTCGACTCACTCGCCTTATAATTTCTCACTAGTTTTTGCATGAAAATTTCTGACGGTTTAAGTTTCTAAATGAAGCTATTCATCTGCTACTAGTGTTTTTAACCCGTCTTAATTCTATGCTTTAAATCAAAGCAAGGTTATCTTACAATTAGGAGTTTTTGGTGTCTCTAAGGTTTCCCCGGACGTGTGACGGGGAAAACATCATGGGCTGAGGTTGTGGGGCTGACAGCAGAGGAAGCAGAAAGAAAGATAAAGGAAGAGATGACCGGGGTTCAGACTCAGGTAGTTCCACAGGATGCTTTTGTAACCATGGATTACCAGTTGAACCGAGTTCGTATTTTTGTTGATTCCTCTGGAAAAGTTACTAATCCGCCAAGGATTGGTTAATATTTGATCAGCTTTCTCACAGTACTAAACTATGTAATCTCGTGATTAAGAAACAATAATGTATCGAAAAAATGCTATACGCTGCTGCTTTATTTGAGAAATAATCTGTTTATGGAAAAATTAATGGTTTGACAGACGTAGGCACGTGCTAAATTCTTGTCATTGTCTATTTATATTTTGCTTAAATCTCAATTTAGGACTATTGGTCGATCTACAAGACTCGTTCCGATGGAATTCACCTTCCACTTTTTGGTCGACAATATCAAGAATCCTTCTCTCCATTATTTGTCCCACACCTAATCGACCAAAACTAACTCCTCTGGTCCTTCCTCGGGTTCAATTGGCCTACGCCCGCAAGCAACAGAGCACCATAGGAAAACACATCAGACCTTTTAGTGGCTCGTCCTGTCCTAGGAAATTCGAGTGCAAGGTACCCCTATAATCTTGCCAGTCCAAAAACTGCGAGCTGTCCATTCAATTCACTATCTGGCAACACGTTACTGGCCTTAACATCTCTCTGTATTACAATCTGTTTATATCCTTCATGCAAATATGAAAGCCCCCAACCAACACCTTTGATCAGTTTGAACCTCAGTTCCTAACTCATTAAAGATTTAATTGACAAAATAAGAACTTCTATAAACTTCCTTTAGGCATGAAATCATAAACAAGTAGAAGATCACTACCACGTCTGCACCATCCCAATAATTGAACTAAATTTCTATGGCGAGGCCACCTATACTGAAAATTAAGAAACATATTCACTACAAACCCTGTCTTGATTCGTGTGAGATACACTTTACAGCAACCTGGATCCTTGGATTGGGTAGTATCTCCTCGTAAACACGACCAAGTCCACCATTACCCTTGAAACCGCAAATATGATTGAACTCGAGGTAAAAACAACTGCCAGAACTGAGAGACCTACAATTAGGCTTGGATTTTTCTTTTTCGTTCCTGGAACTGATGGGAAAAAAATCGAAGTCCAACGTCTTGGCTTTTCCAGTTATTTTGAAGATCCAGCCTAAAAGGTAATGGGGACTTGATAGCAACCCTGCTGAAGCAGAAATTTCAAACTACATATTTTCTTCGACGATTGGAAAGAGATCCACTGGGTAAGACAACACAGGCATTTTAGGCTTTGAAGACGGAGGCGAAAGAGTAACATTCATAATGCTTGTAACCGAATCATACTCCATATATCGATGCCTGCTTGGTTGTGATTATACTAAAGAAAATACTTAAAAAAAGATTGTGTTATTTCATCCCCATTTTTTGCTCAAAACATAAGGATAGAAATCTGGTTTAAGATGGAATATCAGGGATTTGGGTTTGGATCACTTTTCTGTCGTCCACGACCACGTAGGATGCTTGCCAGTCATTTTGGACAGAATTGGATTCAGGGACTAATGGGGTTCACAGCTTAAAATTAAGGGATTAACGAAGTTCCATTTTAAAGATCGAGTACTATTTTTGTAGTGTGTAAATTCTAGGGACCATTTTGGTTTCACTCCCAGAGTTTATAGTCAGAAATTGAAGCCGATTGTCTTAGGATCGAAACAGCGATCTGTTTCAAAGAGAGTTGAAATCTATGTCCCAACTTGGTGATCATACACACTAAAAATGAAAACAGGCTACACAGTTTAGAGAAGGCATAGATGACACTGGAAAGGTGGGGAGATTGAAAGGAGAATAAAGTAACCTAAAATTTTGTACCTTGAAAATTTAGAATACCATTGAAAGATATTTGACTTCACATTCAAAATTTGTAACCAATCTTAATAAACGTTTTAGAAGTAATATGCTAGGAGTTAACTTGGTCGATTTGTGGTTACCATGATTTGGATTGTAATTCCCGTTAGTATTTTGGTCATTCTTTCTTACCATTCTCTGCAGTAATCACCATCGAAAAAATTCTACTGATTTCTTATATTAATTATTAAGCTAAGCCAAGTGAACTCTCTCTCTAACAAGAAATTTCACAAAATAAATACTGAATTTTGGGCAGAATAATATTTATACCAATGGGAACTAAAATCCAAATCCAATGACATTGTGTGTAGATTGCCTAGATTGAAAGAGGACATGCCTGCTTTCAAATATAAAAGTTTTGCAATTTTTAATACAATCCTTCCTTTATTTTATTTAATCAGTTACAGCAACTCAGTGAAGAATTTCCATCAGACTTCCATTTTCATATTTCCATTCAGAGTGCATAAGTTAGCAGTGTTATGATTATGGTATGAATATGCAAATGCATAAGCTAGAGGCATAACAATTTCTAGTTTTTTGCAACATGGATATTTGAAATGTAGGATACTGATTTAAATTATGAAGTTGGAGAATCTAATTGCTTCTTTTCAATAAAGATAATTATACATTTTAAACAGTTAAGGGAATCCAGAAATTATTTATAGAAAGTTCCATTTTTGATGGCATCCTCATTTGCATCTCCAAGTGCTGCCTCCTTCAAGTACTTGTCTGATAATTGGACTCTCTTCACATTCTCCTGCTCTTGGACAAGCATGGAACCATAATCGAGGAGCTTTTCGACAGTCATTTTTGGTTGCTCAAATTCTGGGAGTTTCTCCCTGGAATTTACAAGTTTTCTCCCAACATTTTCTACACCGACACTTGCGATCCACTTCCTCACTTCATCGTCATACACTCTTGCTCTTATGGCACCGAAAAAATCTGCACACAAGTCGAACTCTTTGTATTAATCTTAGGCTATTCCCAGTTTCTTGGATTTTTTCAATGGTGAAATCAACTTGTACCAACAAAAAGCACTTTTAAGTAGTAGCTGCACAGATTAGGGAGAAGAAATTACCAATAGATTGTCCAGGGAAAGCATCAACAAGTTTTACAATGTCGTCTCTAGGCATTTCATCTGTCCTGAAGATACCCGTGCAAACACCAATTCTGTCTTCTCTAGTTGGTGCCCAGTAGAACTTCTCCATACGACCATCCCGGATAAGAGGGGCGTACAGTGTTGAGAAGTCATTACCGGTGACTATAATAGGGACCCGAGGATTCTCCTGTTTGTTGTACATACCGGGGAGCTGAACATTGGTTGGGTTATCAGCAATGTTCATAAGGGTTGCATTCACCATCTGGTTATTGACTGTATATTGTGTAGTTCCACCAAGTCTACCAGCCCCTGCATCAAGATCATTGATGAAGAGGACACACATCTTTCCCTTTGCAATTCTGTCGGCTGCCTCCCGATACCTTTGCCTAATCAGTTTAGCAGGCTCTCCAGCATTTCCACTTTCCAATTCACCAGCACTCATCATAATTGGGCTGAAATCAAAACATGAAATAAGGTCTTCTCTAACCGCTAAACACCAAAGCTGTCAATGTAATTAATCATCAATGGATAGCCTGTAGCCACATTTTTTAAAATAAGGTCCGTTTGTTCTATAACTGATTTTCAAATGTTAGTTGTCTTTCGACCATAGCAGAAAATCATAACATAATAGTACAACTTTTTCCATAATTTAAAGGATAGCGTACTTGATTCCCATTTTAGCAAAAACAAGCTCGCACTGGAATGATTTCCCCTGACCTTTACCTCCCCATATCCCCAAGATGAGTGGAACCTGCAAGGAATTGGACAATGTCATCAATTTTGATTTTATTTCCCCATTGCTTAAACGAATATCAGTGAAGACTAAGAACCATAGCAAACCTTGATGTTTGGCAGGTTCATGAAGTTCTTGGCTATGTGAACAACGAGCTTATCCATGAAAGCAGGGGCAATATAGTAGCCATTCATATTATTATCGAATTGGTATCTGCACAAACCACACAGTGAACATAATTGAAAATAATGTGGTTTAACATAATATCACAGTCAACAAAGATACTATATTCAAATCTAGCCGCTACCCACTATGAGTACCGTCAAGTTTTAGGCTTTTGATTGAAAAGAATGCGGCCTATACATGCATGGCAAAATGTAGATGAAATTTAAATTTATCCCCTCTCTTACAAGTTAAACTTTTAGACAAGGTGATTCAACATAAATTATCATGTAAAGATTTAGGAAGAAGAAGAGCAAGAAAGTCATTACTGGCGAAGACCGGCACTGATGTAGTCATAGGAACTCATGATTGCATGGTGAGTACCACTGCCCATGGGAGCTTGAAACAGTTTGTCCACCATTCCCTTTCCTCTGGTGATATCCTGCTGGTCATCAGATTCATCGGTTACAAGCCCCTTCCATCTGTCCTTATCCGTCTGTTTCTTCGCATCAACTTCTGCTACAACCTTAAAACTCCTGGATGAAATCTTGTCGTCGATTGCTTTAAGGGACACTACATTTAGCCTCTTGCCATAAAAGGTGGTTCTTAGTTTATAACCATTCACTTTCAACTGCACCAAGAACACATTTTTTCTTAAAACAGATTCCATTCTACTAATCAAATTCTCTTAGACATAAAATCAAATACTTGTGTTCCATAAAATGATTAACACAAGAATACAATTCGATGGTTTCAAAGCCTCATACAGAGATAGACCCAAATAGTATTTATACTATATGTTAAAAGTTGCGATAATAGCAGAGTACCACTAGTCCATTAACACCTCCAATTGCAGTCGAAACTGAGGCACCCATAGCCATTTTTGAGTTTCTTGGTACGCAGTATTGATCAAAAATGGTGGCGTAAAAATATTGTTTGTAGTTGTGGGCTGATCAAATGAATTATAAATATTGCGATATTTAAAGGGGGGTATGGGACAGTGACATGGTTTTTTGGATTGCGGGAAATCCCATGCATTGGGCGACGAATATCTAACAGCCACACAAATGGCGTCTAATGGGAAACTGGATAAATACCAACAAAATGGAGGCTTCTCGGGAAGTGGAAATTGTTCTAAAGCTGTGAGGTTGAGGTTTATGCTTAACTGTGGTCCATGAACATGTGGGTTTTCTTTATTTCAGTAGTCTGGGAAAGGAAATAATTTTGTAAACCAAATTGAATAAAACAAAAACGTGATTTCCAGAAGCAAGCCTTCTTTTGTTTTTTGAAGTTACGTTTTCTAAATTTTTAGTCCCTATAAATATAATTCTTATTTCATTTTCAATTTTGAAAATAACATCAGCTATTTCGTGGTTTAATTTAAAGCATGCTTGACACTGCCTTAAAGAGGCAAAAGTATTTAAAAAGTAACTTTTAAGTTTATAAGTTATATATATAAGTAACTTTTTATCGAACACGTTTGAACTTTTATAAAAGTTACTTTCCTTCTGAATTATATTGTTCAAACTTATTTTCGAGTGGTATGTTTTTAGAATTCATGTTTGTATAAATTGGACTTACTAGTGTACATATATGTTTGAGAGAATCTAGTTCCTTTTTAATCAAATTAATATGACGAACGAAATTCTTTAAATAAACTAATCTCATCACTACAACATTTCAACTCATCTATAACTTGAGAAGAATGTTATCTACCATGTTCTATAACATGTTTTGAAATGCTATTGTACGTGGTGTTATTAAAAGTCGTATTTCTATTAAAACATTTTTGAAATGCTATGATGAAGTACTATAATTTTTTTACATAGCATTCCATTATCATCATGATTTTAATGTTTATAGCATTCTTTTCAATTATAATTTTGACTTTAATAATATTATTTAATCTTCATGATTACATCTTTAATAACATTCTTTTTCCATCATATATTTTTTAATATTTATAGCATTTATTGAGTAGAATGTATCATTTTCAATAGCTTTTTTATATTGTAATATATACATATTAAATAGCATTCCCAATTCCTTAATCTTCACATGTAAATATTTAATAGCATTATGTTTTGGACTAAAAATATGAACAAAAATAACCATCTCAATAATAAATTTCAAAACATGAATCAATATTGTCTTGTAGAAATATACAAGTGTAGTTGTTCAATAGAAAAATCTAATTATCTTCCGTCTCACATCAAATACTAATATCAATATATGTTTGAAAAGGCAATAAATGAAATTAAATTAGAATAATCTCATTCTAGTTCTTCAAAAGAAAATTTCTTGAACTCTTGCAAGTTGTTTGGAGAAGATGTCCTTTAAACCAATGACGCATTTATATATGAAAATTAATAAAATGATACTACTAATTAGATTGTAAAAATAATATGACGTAACAAATTGAAAACTCTAATTAGTAACTGAAAAATATAAGCATACAAAATTTGATCTTATTGTTTACGCAATTTAATCCATTACAACATTGTCAAACGGTCATGCAACTATTGTACCAATACATTCATCAATACAAGTCATATCAGAAATAAACCACCAGAAGAATGCATCAAGTTTCATAGATATATCAACCTAAACTCTTGCGGCGTTAGGTCCTAGAGGAATATGATCAACTAATATTTTTAGATCATTGAAGATCAATATCTTTCTGTCACCTCTTCTCATGTTCCAGTCCAATCTATTAACTTACACTCATTGTTGAGTGTATTAGTGTTTTCACTCTTTAACAACACAATTTTAGGAACCAGATTATAGTCAATTTTAAGAATATATATAAGATGAATAAAAAGGATAAATTTTACCGATGAAGACGGTAGTTTTATATTAGATAATTCTTCACTTTGCTTTTCCTAAGACTACAAGGATAAAAATTTCAAAAACTAACTGAATTATGTGAAATAAAAATTTATATAAGTTTTATTTCACTTAGAGGAACTTACTAACCTATTTTTTTTAATGAATCATAGGATGTCCTCTCCATATTTGCCATTTGAACCTTTAAATAATTTTGTTCTTTAAATGAGCTATACTAAACTTCCTTTGAGTTAATATGTAATACTTTATATAGCAAACTCTACCTCTAATCCCTTCTAATCATCCACAATTATCTGGGCCAAGTACTTTTGAAAGAGCATTTTCTTTTATATTAGTTTTCGATGTATGCTGACTCACTTCTTTCAAATTTTTCGAAAAGACAATATATAAGTGTATATATGTGAGCACATGCATGCACGCATGCACACACGCGCGCGCACACACGTATAGAATTAGAAAAAAATAAATTGTACACTTACAAGCATCTCTGCAACAAGTTTGTATATAGGCTCACCACTCTGTTTTATATGTGATGCTGTCCAAACCTCCCTTCTACTTATAAAAGAGGGATTGTTACTTTTGCTAAGACAATAAAAAATAATATAATAAGAATCTAGAAAAAAATGATTTACATAGTCAAATTAAAAAAGGCTTGTGGAATATTACCATATCTTCATGCAATCTAGCAAATCCCTTGCGACTATATGTTTGTGAGATTTGTTTTCTTGAATTTCTCTAAACCTTTGACTTTCAGCCTAACAATTAGATTATCAAATTTACTATAAATGCATTAATAATTAATCATAGCTTAGTATAAATTTTATCTTTAAAAAAAAAAAAAAGGAAAAATGCACAATTTACCGTAATTCCGCACTCGTCTTTTCCTTCACAAACTTTTTCCATTGTTGGGTTTAATTATATTATCATGTTTGAGTTTCATTCTTTGTGCTTCATTTGGTGCATCTCTAATCTTTTCACAAGTCGAGACCTTGATGCCCTCCATAGTCCACCCATTTCTTTAACAATGTAATCTTTTTGCCATTCTTCATCAACTTTGAACATTTGCGGCAATTTTTAAATTTTCAATTTCATGCAATATCAAATATATATTACGTTGTATTATATAACAAAAAATTATTTTGAAGGATGTACCCACATAACAAGTTTTATGTCATCTGAAAGGTATTGCCAATCAACAATTGTTTACTTGTATACTTTTCTTATCGATATTCGATTGTTGTCTTCTAACATCTTTATATTGTCTTAGTTCCAAACTTTGTTGTCAATTGTTCTAATTTTCATTGTGATATTAAAGAAAATTATTGTACATCATGAAATTTATCATATTGCTTTTGATGCACATTATATGCTCGTATTTTGTTGCATATTTCTTTGGCATGGTTCTTTTTAACCACATTAAGAATATTTTTTGGATCATCACATGAAAATAATCTATTTGACTTGCCATCACATTTGAATGAAAGTTATGTTTACAGTCCCTTTTGCTCCTCATTATGTGAAGCAAATTAATTTTTTCAGGATGAATTTCATCATATGCTACTTTCAGGAATTTGCTATCATTATTTGGTCAATAAGAAATATCGACTTTCTTGGAATGAGTTACACTGTATGTTGCTATCAAGAGTTACCGATACTGGGGACAAAAGATCGACTTCCTTGGAGAATAAAATTGCATCTATCTCACTGAAGTCGAATTCTGTAAATTGGGAAGAAATGAAGAGAAGCCTAGTAAATATATTATTTAACTTACTTTTCAAATTAGATACTTTTTTGGAAATTTAATTAGAATTTATTTAGAAGATTTTTTAGTATTTTATTATTTGTTTACTTTTCAATTTGGATACTTACATTAGAAAACATAAATTACGACTATATTTAATATATTTTTAGTATTTTTTCTATTTAAATTCGACTATTTTAAACTCTATATAAAGCAGCTCATGGTTTATAATATTAAAATAAATTGATATTTCCCCTTGTAAATTCTCTACTCATTATCCTTTCTTCCGCTTAATTTCTAGAGCTCGTTCTTCTTCAATTGTGCTCTACGACATGAATATTATAATATGTTAACGTGCGGAATCTAATTGTTATCGTTTCACGGAGCCAGTATCCTGATCGACCTCCATAGTGAGGTGGTGGAGCCCACATACCAAAATTTCTTTAAGAACAATTTAGAAATTTGTGTATTTGTAAATTTCGTATTAAGAATTTTAGTCCTTTTAAATTTCAATTTTGCTCTAATTTTTATTATAAATAGGGAAAAATCACTGTGCTTTTATATGACCATTATAAAAGAGAGAAGAAAGATTAGAAAAAATAGGTGTATGATTTTCTCTTGTAACTTCTTTTTATCATAGTGAATTTTTACAGTAATGAAAGATGATGTAATCTTACAATGAGGAGAACCTATATAAATCATATGTTTTTTTTTTCCTTATAATTATTTTCTGCTTTTTGTTAACTGATTGCTCTCAGTATAATATAATTAGTGTTTCTAATTTTCAATATAATTTATTTACACCTGATTTTATACATTGTTATTTCATGCTATTGTACTATACGAACATCGTATAATGCCTATAATATTCATGGTTATCTTTTGCATTAAATATTTTGTTTGTTAAGATCTTACTCAAAATTTGAATACACAATCTTAGTGACAAATTAAATAAGTAGCAGAACATATTCTTCAAAATTTTGTATGTGTTTAATTAGTCAGCTCTTAATATCATATATAGTAAGTATCAATCAATATAAGAAAATTCTTGTAATTCTGTATAGTTTTGGATCAGAAAAAACTACCAGTTACACTTTATCTGTGTGTGTGTGTGTCTGTCTATATATGTGTGTGTGTGTGTGTGTGTGTGTGTTTTGGAGTGGTAACCATGAATGACAATTGTAGTAGGCATGGGCATACGAACATTGTTGGGTTTTGATACCCAATAAATTTTGGGCAATGATGTTAAATCGATTTTATATAGGATTATACTTCATAGGCATCGACCGATGAGTGAAGTGAAATGTCAACACTACAATCGAACAAACTGATCACGTAATTCACTTGGACCATTCGAAGCAGCCTAATTATATTAGTGTTACTCATGACCCAAACCAAATACTTGGACGGCTTTGCTAGTTGTAGCCCACCTGTTATTGTTACCTATTGGGCCTCTACAATTCTAACCTAAAAGCCCAAGTAAACTCTTACCTTATATGTGTGCTGCCCGTTACTGTTACAAGGTGTTTGAATGTTGGGCAGCCGTGTTTGAGTGAGAGAGAGGAGCGTTCCTTTGGTTTTGTGCTTCTTTAGCTTTGTGCCATCTTCTTCTCCTCTTCTCTTGCCTTTGTGGCTGAACTATTGAGGCTACCATCATCCCCACACCTTGCCCTTTGTGGGCAACTTTGTGAGCAACCTTTGTGGTGCAAAACGGAGCAACCGGTTGGGCGTAGTGGCTTGGGTTTAGTTTGTTGATTGTGGTGTCGATTGGTAAAGCTGAGCCCGATTTCTTGGTGCATTGGAAGATACATATTCAACAAACATGGTCTAGTTTCTTCTGCACTTCTATATCTAGTGTCCGTTTAGCTAGAAGTGTCTCAAATATTTATGTTTAAATTGAGTACTTTTTTCCACACTTGCTAATCGCTAATTGAAGAGATCATGATAAGGAAACTTTTGGACATTCTATTTAATCTATAACTTTACTTTTAGAGTTTGGATTGTTCCCTATATATATTTGATTATTCTCTATTGCTATAAACCAACCCGAGATTAAAAACGTTTTGATATCACTTGTTGAGAAATTGACCAAATAATTGAAGACGAAAATATGGACATTATGAAATATAATGGATCACACAATAATTAAGAAAATTGTAGAAGATGAGAATTTATTATATCAAGAAGCAAACAATTGTCTTACAAGATTTTGATCATCTCAATCTAATCTAAACAATTTTATCATGTTTCTAATATATACAATAATGATCTAATTGTTATAATCTCTCTTGATTCTTACCTTTTCACCTTTTTATGAAGTGTCTAGACCTTGTGGAGTATTTATAGAAGTCAAATCTTGAAATTATGGATGAGGTAGAGTCCATGATGGAGAAGAAGTCCCAAAATTCGGATAAAAATGGGAAAATCACGAAAAACACGTTACAGAGGCGCTACGGCACCAACCTGAGCACCTTGGCGCCAGACCTGATGCCTTTGTTTCGACCAAGCACGGCCCCTCTTGCTAGGCTTGTTGATTTTTTTTTCCCGTTTCAAAGTATTTTACTTCATCTCCAAATCTTTAATTCAATCAAACTCTCAAAACACCATGAAATTTGATTCCTAATCAAATCGGACTTCTAAACTAAGATTAAACAAGTTTCCTTCATGCAACAAACTTCTAAATCACATAAATTTTTTGTCAGAAATTCCATAACAAGGAATTAAATCTTCATTCTTCAAGTCATTCTCCAACTCTTCCACCATGTCCCAACCAGATACCCCATGCCCCCATCGGGCACGACATGCCTCTTCCGGGCATGCTCAACAACTGTGAACTACATCAAAGCCATGCATACCAGCAGAACTACCGTGCATGACATCCTTGCTTGAATCATCATGTTCACTTCCAACTTCAGTCGAGTCAATAAATCTACTTGAACCATCCCAAACAACCCAAATTCTATCTGAGTTGTCAAACCTACTCAAATCACCATGAGTAACATGATCAATAAGATCACAACTAGCTCCACATGAGCTACTAGAAAGTTTCTCAATATTATTGTCCAAATAACCACGAACAACCCGATCACAACCAACTCTACCCGAGTTACCACTTACTAAACCATAAGTTGCAGCTAATTCCTCCGTGATCGTTGAACCTTCCAACACATATAACCGGGACTTTCTTCGCCCCTTCAATACAATCCGAGCACCGTTGCTAACTTTCAGAACTCCACCTCCGTCGGTATACCTATACCCTTTTGAATCAAGAGTACTCAAGGAGATCAGATTTCTGTTTATACCTAGAATATGTCGAACTCGGTCAAGTGTTCTAACCGTCCCATTCAGAATCTTGATTTTAACGTTACCAATCCCAGCTATTCTACAAGGCTCATTGCTTCCCGTCATCACCTGTTTTATATGAAGAAAACCAATCCCAATTTGAACACATATGAAAAGTGCAAACTGAATCAAGAATCCAATCCTCGTTGGTTTGTAGTAATTGCCAACAAAACTCTATCACCGTTATCTTCTACAAGATTAATATTGCCGGAATTTTCTGATTGTTCATCCTAATCTGTAGTAGTAGTAAACCTCTTCTACCACTCATAGCAATCCCTCTTCATGTGCCACTTGTTGTTGCGATACTAACGGACTATACTGTTGTTATCCTTGACTCTGCCCCTTCCATGACTACCCGTCTTTCTCTCACGAATAACAAGATCCTCTCCATGAGTCTCAAAATCGACGATCAGATACTTCATCTTCTCCTTAAAATAAAGCGCATTATATACCTCGTCTATTGTAAGAGTGTCCTGACTACAGAGAATGATATCTCTAAAAGTCATTTATGAAGGTGGCAACGAGCATAATAATATCAGTCCTAAATCTTCTTCATCATACTTAACCTCCATCGTTTCCAAATCAGCGACGATTTCCTTGAACACCGATAGATGACCTTCCAAAGATCTACCTTCCGTCAAACGATGAGAACACAAGCGCTGCTTCAAGTGTCAATTTCAACCACAATGTAGCGGCACTTTTCTCCTTTACATTGATTTTTTTGTTTTGTTTTGAAGGTTCCAACTAATATTTACTTAAGAAATTATGTTTTTCTTACTTGAAATTCATACAAAAACTCATTCACAATTAAATAAGTAACAAAGCACTTTCTTCAAGATTCTGAATTAGGAGTTGTTTGAAAAATATTTTGATAAAAATTATAATAATTTTGATCAAAATTGATGAAAGTGTAATTGAAAAGCTGATGAAAGTTGGGGATGTTGTGAAATGTTTAGTTAAAATTGAAGTTTAATTAATTGAAAAGTTTATAAAATCAGTTTAAATGAACAAGCACTAAATTGGGGCATGACTTGACTACGTAATGGAATCTTGCTTTTTACCTCGTCATATAGCTTATAGGTTGAACATGGAATATATCTCGACTAGGGTTGGGCAAAAATTCCGACCGAACATCTTGGCAAAAGTCCTTAATGAGATTTGAACTGAGCAATTCAATTCAATTCAATTCAATTATTTTTAGATTAAATTAAGTAATGAGCATTAGAACAGAAGAATAGAGCTTCCTTATTTTATTTTTTACCTAGAACTTGATCAACGGGTCGTGAAAACCATGATTCCAAATCGTGAGATAGTTAACATGTTGGGCTTTGTTCAACCATTGAAATTATCCCAAACTTCTAATACACAATATACACTATTTTTGAAAACATGGGCAGATCATAAAACCATCAAAAAATCAGTTTGATTACATCTATCAAAATAAGTACTAGTAATACCATTGAAGGCTCGAAGCAAAGGAATCAATGGAAGGAAAAGAAATTTGCCTATATTTTAATGTTATTATTTGCTTCTCGGTCATTTGTATACATTTATGAATAAATTTTATTAGAAAACTTGTTATTCGTGTTTTTAAATTTGAGCTATGTTCGTACTTTCTAAGAATTAATATGGAACCTATAATTTGTTAGATTAATATTTTTCTCAAATATTAAAAAGTTTAAATATTGTATGGAACCAAATGGTTGGGTTCCAGTTCAGTTCCAAAATTAAATTTGGACACGAGATTGATAGAAAAATATAAAGGGATTACAGATTCATATGCTTTAATCAAATCATTTTTCACAGATAAACACTATATAAAACTCCTTGTTGAAACTAGAGATAATAAAAAAATAGCGGAAGCATAAACATACCATAAAGTAAATCCTATTAAACCCTAATCAAGATTCGTACTCCATGTTGAAACTAGAGAAACTAAAAAAATAGCGGAAGCATAAATATACCTTGATCCATATTGTTTAATTGTTGGTCTGAACGGGTTATGATCTTTCAATTGATTGGTGATCTTCACTTTTGATTTACTCTCTATTGATGGGGATGTAGAGAATCTCAAGAACACACTAACAATTGGGGATCATAACCAATATAAAATAATAGTAGTAACTGAATAGTCACTATCTTTCAGTTGCTTCAAATTAGCCCCTCATCAATTTAAAACACCACTCCGGTCTCTACATTATAATTCCATGAATTCTAATACCCATTAATCACAATATATCTTTAATAGATCACTTTAATTGACTAATATCTTTTAACTGATAGCACTACACATTTTAATATACAATGTGTAGCCTCATATATGTTGAAAATATCTAACAATCTCTCACAGTGCCATACGTATAATCTTACAAATGTGTACAACCTTATGAACTTAAAATTTTGCTATCATTATTATGGGTATTACCAAATAATCTCGTCCATCAGTCATATTGATATAGAATTAAAGCGATTTTCGTCACATTTAACGTGACTAAATCCATCAATTGTCACATATACCCATACAACCAAATGACATAGATCAATCATGAAAGTGTAGTATGAAAATTACATGTTATGTGATCCAAACATATCTATTTTCAACTGGTCCAACCTTATTTTTTTTAATGAGATCAACCATAAACTTTAATCAGAGTGGAACTGAAATGAATACCTTATTTTTGAAATAAACTGAATATCCATGGATAAAAATGTGTCTAAATAGACAACACCCGAATACAAACTCTCACTAAACTGGCATATCATCAAAAGATGCAACACCCCTATGAGTATTATGCTCATTAAAGACTTTGGGTGATAGCCATTTAGTAAATGGATCCATAATTATGGAGTTTGTCCTAATATGCTTTATAGAAATCTAACCACTCTGAATTCTTTCTTTACAACTAGGAACTTAATGTCTATAAACTTTGACATCATCATGTTCTTGTTAGAATACAAGACTGCTATTGTCGTAGAATGACATGTCAAATCCATCCAAAATATGTAGCCTGTGACAATATTTTACAGTCAAATTCCATGATCAAAATCAGAATATCCAACGATCTCCTATTGGTCTGATTTTCCTGAATGCGATCATGTAATCCTTAGTTTTCTATAGATACCGAATAACTTGATGGATGCTTTCCCAATTTTCATCCCAGATTAAATTAAATATCTGCCTAGCATTCCAACAATGAATGCTATATCCGGATGTGTGTAAACCTGAGTATACTTTAAATTCTTAATTGCTGAAACATAGAGAATTTCACGTATTTTCTTTTCTTTAAATTTATCATTGTCACATTAATTGAGACTAAACTTGTCTCCCTTAGCAATAGAGGTATTACCTGAATTACACATCTGCATTTCAAATCTTTTAAGAACCTTATCGATATAATTCTTTTGTGATAATCCAAAAATACACTAAGAACGATTCTTGTGTATCTATATCCTTAATACAAAATATGCATCACCAAAATTTCTCATTTAAAAATTTCGTGAAAGAAATCTCTTGATTTCACGCATTAAGTTTAAATCATTGTAGACAAACAGTATGTCATCGACATACAATACCAAAAATATGATTGTTCACACTAAACTTGTGATATACACAATCATCAACTGTATTTATCTCAAAATTAAATGGGGTAATTATTTGATGAAATTTTTGATACCATCGACGAGAAACCAACTTAAGCCCATAGATGGATTTCTTTAATTTGTAAACCATCCGATGTAATTTAAGATTAAAATATGTCACAAATGCCATAATTGTCCTAAAAGAGTCTTTCATATATACTGGAGAAAAAGTCTCTTTAATGTCAATGTCTTTCTTTTAGGTAAAACATTTAACTACAAGACGAGCCTTATACCTTTTCACATTACCATTCGAATCCCTCTTGAT
>CAIGRB010076566.1:33086-49989 GCA_903798255.1 Fraxinus quadrangulata
TGCCAATATATATATATATATATATATTTTCTTAATTACAGATCTGAAAATTTCTCAATATGAAAATCCGAATTTTATGAAGAAAAACTTAATTATATCATAATTTTAACAATAACATGCTTGATTTCATGTAATATAATTCCAAATTCCATAAAATAATAGGAAAATCAAATAATCCAAAAAATTTCAAATTTCAAAACTTAATTTCTTAAGAATCAACCATGGAGTGGCTCTAATACCACTTGATAGAAAAACATAAAAGGGATTACAGATTCATATGCTTTAATCAAATCCTTATTCACATATAAACTCTAAGTAAAACTTCATGTTGAAACTAGAGAAAATAACAAAATAGTGGAAGTATAAACATACCTTGATCCATATTGTTTGATTGTTGGTCTGAACAAGTTATGATCTTCTAATTGATTGGTGGTCTTCACTTTTGATATGCTTTCTATTGATGGGGATATAGAGAATTTCAAGAACACACCAACAATTGGGGACCATAACTAATATAAAATAATAGTAGTAACTGAATAATCACTATCTTTCAGTTGCTTCAAATTGGCCCCTCATCAATTTAAAACAACACTCTGATCTCTATACTATAATTCCATGAATTCTAATACCCATGATCACAATACATCTTTAACGGATCACTTTAATTGACTAATATCCTTTAACTGATAGCACCACACATTTTAATATACAATGTGTGGCCCCATATATGTTGAAAATATCTAACAGAGGTTCCATATACAAAATAGCCGATAATTCTAATTTTGATATAGTTCTCTTTAAAATTGGACTCGGATTGAACTGCGTCGAGGCCCTAGTCTTGAGAGACCTAGATCCATCTTTACTTCTTGTCAAAGTGATAAACTTTTAGATGGGTAGTTTAACACAAAACATAGCATTTAGGTTTGCTTCTTACACACATTGATGGAAGAAAATAGAAAGAATTACGGTTGCGAAAGATATATGAGAAATTATATCATTTGGAAAAGTTGTTAGAATTCATTTAAGAAATAAAAATTCTCGAGAATATAATTCGGAGTTTTCATATTTAACCACGATCTCAGTTGTGTGACGAGTTATGAAATATCACCACAAATTGACAAATGAACTCCAATTTTGAATTTTTGAAAGTGAGCTCATTTTCATCATAATTCATTCTAAAATTGGACTTGCAAGAAACAAAAATAGTCAATCCATTTCATAGTAAATCAAAGGTATTAACTGAAGGGGAAATTACAAAATTTCTGGTTTCAAATTTCAAAATGGAATTGCTGCATATTGATAGGCCATACCTGATGAAAACAAAGATCTTCCTTCACAGGCACCCCAATGTTTCTCATCAGAACCGTCGAACAATGCATATCAATATCATGATCAATATGCAGACGTCTAAAACCCTAACAAGCTCCACCTCCAACGGGTTGCTAATCAAAAAATCTCCACCAATATAGCCCAGGGTGTAAGAATGCATAACATCTTGTTCTATACTCTTCCAGTTTCCACCAAAGTTCATCTGTTTGATCATAGTTAGCCAGCATTTTCCTATGATTCTCTGTAAAACACACTGTATAAGGTCATCTTAATCCACCTGGCATTTCCTAACCCTGGTTTAAAATTCTCTTTTACAATGTACGCAAAGTGTATGTCTGATCTTGATCGGTACCAGCTCGTGTACTCGAACCTCAAAGTGTATTCCAAGACTTGTTATGACATCGTGAAGTCTCGGGACCATGGCTCGTCATTGATGGATACTACTTCGTGCTTGAAATCTTTGTTAAGATTTTATCAATTTTTCAACCACATATTTCATTTACTTTTATTAAAATATGCTAAAACTTTTATAAAAAACTTTGTCAAATAACCCCTTCCTATATTTGTATAGAAAAAGGGGCACAAATTGTTTGCGCAGGAAAGCCGGAAACATCTTGGTTGCCGGGAATAGGGCAAATTTAGTGACCACAATGCATGAATAATTTCATGAGAGAAATGATTATTATGTCAATGAACAAACTTAACAAGCTTCTGAACTCCTTTCAAAACTTAAGGTAATTCCATTTTCAGCAAGCTTTCCCATGTTGATACCATTATATAAAATATATATTCTATGACTGATAACACAAATTAATTAATCATTTCTTATCAAGCGTCGATACTGAATCTTGATGGAACAGCTGATGTTCTAAGCTTTTATTAGACATATATATAGCACATATTTATGTAAATTCAAAAATACATTAGCTACATACATCACTAGAAGCATATGAAAGGAAACTGATTATATACCAGCAAAAATTGAAAAAAACTAACCATATAATTAGTCTTCTTTCTGCTCATCACGAATCTCACTTGATAATTCTTGAAATAATATAATGAGTTATCCTTTTCCTCGTAAGTGGATAATTTTACACTTGAACAATGATCCAGAAGTATATTTTACCATATTCAAAACTATTGCTTTGAGGATGCATCATGATCAGGTTCAGGCCCTAACCGAAGTTCAAGGTCTACTTCAGCCTGCATAGATCCATGGCTAACCACCCGGCTGCTCTCCATATGCGCACTAAAATGACTGTTTTCTCCATCATCATTGCTAACCAACGGTGCCTCAGTAAACAAAGCTAAACCTTGCACAGTTTGAGAATTTTCATTAGGCTCGACTGCTGAATCAACTTCTCCAGACGAAATACTGGCTATTTTCGGCGTGTTCTCATTGGCAGAAGCCGGAGGACTATCAGCAGAATCTATTGTCTTGATGTCCAAAGAAAGAATGTCTTGGCTGGAAAACTCTTTAAGCTTAGCCCTGTCTCTTCTATGAATGTTCATATGCCCTCCTAGTGCTTGTGCATTAGAGAAACCTCGTTTACAGAAAGTGCATCTGTAAGATTTAGCATGGCCTAGAACTTGAAGATCATCACTCGACATTGTTGGCTCCAAATTTTCTGTGCTGGATGGATTTATCTCCATTTTCAAGTGTTGGTCCAGATGATCATGAACAATATTTAAGGAACTAGGGATGTATAGGCAGAGTTTAGGTTTCACGAATAGAGGTGGTCAATGGTCGGCAATAAAAAATTTCAAGTGTGTTTTTGAGAAAAACTATATCGAGCGTGCTAATTTTTTTTTTTGCCAGGATATAACTTAGTTGTTAAATGATAAAAATAACACAAATCTACATAAAAAGTTGACCACGTTGTTCCCATAAAATATACTCTTCCGAGCCAAAAAAATTTATTTGTGCATTTATTTATACATATTAAAATAAATATTTTAACCATTATTCCTCTAAGAAGTTAAAATGTATTTTTCTAACCTCTCCTTTTTTATCGTATATATAAACTGGGCTAAGTTCTTGTGTTGGGATTTATGATGGAAACTTAACCTAACTTGATTAATTTTAATATCTGCTTTTTAATATTAAAATGCTTATTTTTATGTGTATTTACCATTGCATTTCATACATTCTCATTTATGTGGTCAATGAATGATTACGTTTCATGATTTGTGCATCGTTCAAGAGAAGATTATACATTTTAGACCAAATAGTAAATGCACTAGGTTCTTGTAGGGGATAGAGATATATACCTCTAATCCTAGGTTGTCCATTAAACTATTTTCACAAAAAATTAATACGGTTGTTTGGTTTTAAATCAATATAGAGATATAGTAAATTAAATTAATAGATTAGGATTAATTTCAATCGAGAAAGGTAATTAGCTAAACTTAGGGTCAAACATCGTAAATGAGTAATTTGTTTGTTGTAAGTAGTATTCGTGTGACTCTAACTCAATTATGAATACTTACAAGATATGTACTTTGTTTGTTGGTTAATTAAAAATAAAGTCATTTATTCAAAAGAAACTATCAACAATGCAATAAAATGTAACCTTGTCATTAAACAATAAAAATCCTATCCATTATTCAACTGTTTATTTATTCGGTCGGTCCACGATGGCAACATATGATCAGTCAGCAGTTTTTGATAGATTACTGGTTTGAAGTGTCTAAAAAATTCCTTGTAGAAGGTGTAATAAGTTCACGCTTTATGCAGACTAATCAGGATCTTGAATTGTTTATTTTTATGACATATAAAATACGAAAATAGAGGGAGATGTAATAAGATTTATCATTAATAAGATTTAATTTCGCCTGTCTATCAGAGCAAATTTCATTTGTTTAAAATGAAAATTGTAGTCGTGACTTAATCAAACTACTTTGTCGTTATTTAGTACTTTAATCTTCTTTTCAACTACTTATAATCTGAAATAAGTACATGGCATGATGCTATAACGACATATTGGTTAGTGACACTTCTTGTTAACTGCTAGGTAATAAGTTAATTGGAGACAAATATACTTGGCATTAAACAAACAAAATTAATGGAAAGATGAATGGTATAAAAAGCGTGCTTTAACTAATTGCTCTATAAATTTTAATATTTGCTTACTTTGTTAATAAGTAAATTTCTTAGTTTAACCTAGACTTAGGCCCTATTTGAGCTTCATTATTTTTTTATTCTCATTCTTCTACTCATTTTTAACCACATATTTTTCAATAAAATAATATTTTTCACTACAATAAATTTTTCTTTTTTTTCAACTACATATTCCCCATCACATCAACAATAAAAATGCATTCTTTTTCCAAAAATATGCACCAAATAGGGGGCTTAATTTGATAATACAGTAAAATCTTGATAAATGAATTTCGATAAATTAATAGTCTTACTTAAATAATAAAATTCTTTGATTCTAAACTGGGCCTGTATACTAAATTAATAATTCTCCTAAATGCATAAGATAATATTTTTTTAAAAAAAATCATTTAAGGCCCTACGAATATATAAAATAATAAATGCTTAAATTCATAAAAGTTCATATTAATACAAATTAACAAAATTTAAATTTGACAATAATTTTTTTTTCGATTCGTCTCTTTAAGTTTAACAAACGTTTAATTTGACTGTAAGAATTATGTTCCATGTGTACATGATAATTAATTTTTTCAAGATATTAAATCTTGAAACCAATGCATATACATTAATATTTCCCCTTTAATACATTTATGTGTGCTTTGTTGTGTGCTTATAGATTAAATTTTGAATTTCACCACATTCAATGTTTTAAAAAAATATATCCTACACGTATAATAGTATAATATAATAAATTTATAAAAATATAAATACTCTAAATTAATGAATATTCGTTTATCTATAAATAAATAAATTATGTATTTATCAATAAATTAATAACCCTGCTAAAATAATAATTTTTATCGGTCCCGACATTATTATTTTATGGAGATACAGTTTTCAATTTAACCCTAGGCTTAATTTGTTAATAGGTTATGAAAATAACAATGTTTGACCCAAATAACATCTAGATGGGTTGAATAGTGTATCATACGGAATTTAAATTTACCAATTATTATTAACAACAAGTCATTATTAATGATCAATCTAAATGAATTCACATGCAATTATTATCCTACATTGAAATGCCATAGTTTGTATGATCGTAGAAAAGTATATAACACAACAAAATTGATAACGGAGAAAAACCCTCGTGGAATAAAAAAAACTCTAGACCAAGCCAGTAAAATATAATATAGACAAAGATTTACAATACAATCCAAACTAGACAACATCTTAGATTCACTTATCTTGTTCCTATAATCTCCAAGGCCCTTTTGGACTGCCTGTTCTTCACACCAGCTCTCAACCTTCGAAATTGTGTATCTCATATAGGTCACCGAGAGATTCTCGTTCTTGTTCTCTTCGTGGATTCTTGGTCGCCTTCTTGAATCCTTAGCATTCTCTGATAGATATTTAGCAAGTTGGTGTTTTGATAATTTTAATTGATGTTTTATTGACTCAAGAACAATGGAGAAAAGAGAAAATTACAATGGATCCTATAATTCTAGTAATATATTTTCGCACACTTTTAAAATTGTATAGAAGAGCCTAATATTTATAGAGAAACATGTAGGGACGTTCAAAACCCTAATAGGTGTGTCGTAGTTGAAGTAGAATGCCAAAAAATGCGTTAAAACGTGAAAACGGACTTGGGCTGGCAACACTGTCACTCGAGCGACGAGGTACCTATGATGGGTGACAAGTCTCAGGTTGTATTTCTTCCGCCCTTGCTTTAGCGTCCAGCTAGCGGTATGCTAGCGAAAAAGCGACGACTTTTCTTTCCGATCCATAATTCAACCTCTTCAATCAATTCTCAATGGGTTTCCAAAGTAGAACTTCAACTTGACATAGGATTCCAATAACATTCCAAACTTAAATTGTTCATAACGTGCACTTCAATTAGAATTCTTCAAATACTTCAACAAAAGAATTCGGATCATACCCAAATTTCAACAATCTCCACATTGACACGAATTCCACTGAGGAATGAACTGACTTCTTCAACAATAACCAAAAATTAATTTATCCAGAAAATAAAAAAAAACTCCACATCTTCCAATGAATTCAAGCACTACTCTGCATAATTAATTTAAATTCTAAAAAATTACATTGATTTTAAATTAACCAAAATAGGTTGTAACACACCCCAAAATAGAATTATTACCAAATGCTTTTTTAGAATGCCCCTTGCTAAATTGTACACATTCTACTCCACTTAAAACATACTCAACAAAATCAACATCCACATACCTTATTCCACTTGGTCTGTCTTTAGCAAATCTTTAGCAACTGAATACAATGACACCGGTGATGATGACAAAGCGATATTATCCATATCTTTAAAATTTCACTTAGTCGTATTTTTCAAATCTGACTATTTATGAGTTCCTAAAAGTATTGTACCAAACTGAATATTCATCACGGTACTGAACATGTGCTGATTGACTATTCCAAATTCTGCATGTCCTTACAAGATGTATAGTTGAGACATTTTCCGTCCTTCCAATACAATTTGTGCACTCTTACAAACTTTCAAAACTCCACCTCCACTAAAAAACTCATAACCTTTTGAATTAAGGATATACAAAGAGGTGAGGTTCTTTTTCAAATTTGGAACATGTTGAACCGGCCAATTGTTCTATTTGTTCCATCCAAAAATTTCAATCTGATCATACCAATTCCAACAACTCGACAAGGTGCGTTGTTTCTCATATTCACAACACCTTTGGAAACAGTTTCGTATATAGTAAATAAGTCTTTATTTGGACACATATGAAACACACATGAATCCAGAACCCAATCATTATCTGATTTAGACTTGCTGTCAGAAATGGCCAACAGCTCTCCATTACTTACAACGTTCTTCACGAGGTCTGCTTCACCTGAAGTATTTGAATTTATACTTGCAGTCATCCTTTCATTATTCTGTAATTTGTAGCAATCCTTCTTCAGGTGCCCCATTTTCTTGCAATAGTTACAGATTTGTTTACTAAATTTCGACTTTGATCTGCTATTTCCAAAACCACCATGAACAACAAAGCCAGTTCCATCTTTAGCCTCAGAAACAAGATGTTTCATCTTCTCTTTTTAATACAAAGTATCATACACTTCCTCAATGGTGAGAGTATCACGAATATACAAGATCGTGTCTCTAAAAAAAGAAAACGAAGCAAGCAACGAACATAATAAGATCAAGGCCAAATCTTTTTCATCATACTCTACTTCCAAAGTTTCCAAATCAACGACGATCTCCTTAAATACAGTTAGTTAATCTTCCAATGATCATCCTTCTGCCATGCGATGAGAGTATAAATGCTGCTTGAGATTTAACTTGTTTGTCAGACTTTTAGTCATGCACAATTATTTTAACCTCAACCATAAAATAGCTGCAGAATTCTCCTTCAAAAGGTCCTGAAGAATAGTATTTAATAGATGAAGATGAATGTGAGAGATTGTCTTCTTATCCTTCCGTAATTTTTCTTCCCCAGTCAATGTTGCTGACATCTTGTTAATTCCCAGCAACGCATCATCCAAATTCAGTTGTGTAAGTACTGCACGTATCCATAACGAAAATCTAGTGTTTCGATCCAAAAGCGGAATGTTATACTTCATGGAAGCCATCACGAACAAAAATTTTGAACAAATAAAAAAAAAACTTGCTGAACTGTTGAACCTAATCTCTGATACCACTTGTTAGGATTGATACCATTTGTTGTGACACCAATCACTTAATTGAGATATTGAAGTTATATGGCAAATAAAAATGAAGTATATGATCAAGCAAAAGAATAAAAAGGACAAGAAATATGGCAGAGGAATTAAGAGATTTTGTTGACTCAATAATAATAAAGAAGAGAGAAAATTACAATGGATCCTATAATTTTAGTAATTTATTTTCTCACACTTTTGAAATTTTATAGAAGAGCCTAATATTTATAGGGAAACATGTTGCGAACGTCCAAAATCATAATACGTGAATTGTAGTAGAAGTAGAATGCCAAAAAACGCGTTAAAACTTGAAAACAAGCTTGGGTCGGCAACACTGTCAGTCGAGTGAAGGGGTAGCGATAAGCGAGCAACAAGTCTCGGGCTGTATTTCTGTCGCCCTTGCTCGTGCGTTTAGCTAGTGGTAGGCTAGCAAAAAAGCGCAACTTTTCTTCTCAATCCATAATTTAACCTCTTCAAGTCCAATACAAATTTCAACTCCTAATGGGCTTCCAAAGTAAAACTTCAACTTGACATAGGATTCCAATAATATTCCAAACTGAATTTTTCATGACGTGCACTTCAATTAGAATTCTTCAAGCACTTCAACAAAAAAATTTGGGTCACACCCAAATTTCAACAAACCATAGTTTTACAAAGTAGGACTTGTGTATTTTTAGTAGAGAGGTATTATGCTAGTATAGGATATATAGAATTTTTGAAAATCACGAACTAGAATTTTTCAAATACCATCGTCACTCGAGAGGCTAGCGTCGGCGAGCAACATGTGCGTCGTTCGATGCCAAACGAGCGATATTGATTATGTTTTGGACGCTCGAGTATCAATCTGGCAACATACTAGTGTAATTCTGATGATTTTTTCTCCTATTTCCATACACAAGCCCAGAAACACCTAATTTGTCTATACAACATCCCAATAAACTCCTTAACTTTTTTAACTCTTTTATTAATATATTAATTTTGTCTAAAAGTCATGTAAATACAATGAAACCTAAAAGGTTAAATTCTTAAAGAATTAAGAATTAATTTCAAAATGAAAATTAGTTGACTAATATGAATTAAACTTCAAACATTCAATAATTTAATGTACGATTTTATTTATCACTTTTAAGGGAAATTTAAATTTGCTCGAGGGCTTGTGTGACGAGAGAGAAAATGAGAAAGATAGTCCCTGTTGACAATTTTATTTTTATATTTTTTCAAACAAATAGTCTACTGACAATAAAAAAAATTTGGCTACAGTGACGAATTTTTCATTGTGAAGCCATAATATTCGTTGCTACTAATCTTCATAGATGAACAATCACAAATATTTTGCTATTTCGAGGGTCAATGATAGTTATCAACAAATGATTCGTAGGTAAAAGGTAAGTCTTTTATCAACAAAATTTTCATAGGTAAAAGTGTTGTCGTTATCCATGGAACATTCGTTGATAAAGGTTTTATCGTTACCAAATGAAAATCTATTGGTAAAATTTTTATCATTATCAACTAAAAATCCATTGGTATAAGTATTGTCATTACCTACGGAGATTTCATTAGTAAAAATATTGTAATTACCTACGAAAAATTCTTTGATCAACGTGTTTTTATTATCTGTGGATAACTCAGTTGGTACAAGTGTTGTCATTACCTATGAATATTCTATTGGTGGATATGTTGTCATTACCAACGAAAAATTCGTTGGTGAACTTGTTAACATTATTAAATATGGAATTACCATTGGTAAAATTTGTGTTTCAATACCCATGAAATTTACATATGTAATGGATGGTGTGTGAATAGGTAATAACGTGTACTTTTCACCTACAAATCAATCCTTAGATGGAACTAAAGAAATTGTATTTGAATTGGAATAGTAGAACAAAAAGTTTTGTCTTCATCCAAATACTATTATATATAGTGTAGCATCCCAATAATGAAAATACAACAAAAGATTTGAAAATTCATCACTCGAAATATTTAATTATAGTATAAAACCAATTTCTTGCTTTCAAATTTCAATCTCTTGCCTTAAATCTTCAATCTTTAGATGTTCTTTACCTTAATGTCTTCCTACTGTCGTTCTCACCGTTATAGAATGAAGAATAATCAAAATTAAATCATCATCCAAATTGTTTTTCAAACTTGAACAAAATCAAAAAAGAAAACGATTTTTTACCCCGGAGTTAATATCATGCGATCGCACGGCATTGCTATTTTGAAACCTGCTTCAGCCAGAGGTGGCCTTATGATCACATGGGCTATTGCCCTGCAATCGCTAGGCTCAACCTTGAGTCCCGAAAATTTTGGTCCCTCATTTCTGTCCTTCGATCAATTTGCATTCGTTGTAATTGCAATTCGAGCACTTGATCTTCCGATTCTTGTCCAGTTGGTTTCCTTTATCAAAATTAAGCACAAAATTCATCATTTTTGCTAATTTTTTTCCTTTCATCAAAAAACTTGTCCAACATCGAGTTTTACCAAAATAAATAATACACAAGATTAAGCAATAATTCCCTCAAAATACTTCCAAATATTTAGGGAAAATTGTAGTAGTGGTACCAAATCTTTTATTAAATAGCAGACTTTGCACAAATCTTTCATTTGTGTCACCCACAGAACCAAACCTTTCAAAATGTCGCAACTAAAATCCAATTGGATTGTTTTCATAATTGATTTTGACAATAATTTTCTGGTTAAAATTTTACAATTTTTGGTAACTGTATATTTTTTATAATAAAATAACAAAAATCAAATAATTAAAATTAAAAACCAATTTCCACCTTCTTCTTCTCCATTCACCGACACATATTCACCCCCACCCCAAATCTGCAAACCCCAAATATGGAAAATCAAAACCCAGAATTTCTCTACGGAAAAACTGGATCTATCTTATTAAAAAACTCAAACCCAGAGAGATGCACTATTATTGCTGCTTGATGTACAATCTGATGTGTTTTGTTCAATCCTCAAAGATGAATTAGTTGTAGCAAGGTCATATGCATCCCCTGCAAGATGGTCTCTTGAAGTGGCAAGCCAATCAGCTGAGGAGCATGTTTTTTATTCTATCTTTGAAGTGCCTCTCATCGAGCATCTCTCTACCTCATTTTTGAACTCCAAAGTGCATCTGTCTTCAGCCCCTATACTATCATTGTCAAACTCGCTGACAGATGATCTTAGAAGCATGCCATCTTTAGAGTATAATTCGGCAGATGATTCTAAAGATGTTGTCACAGACTCTTCATCAAAACCCAGAATTTCTCTACGGAAAAACTAGACCTATCTTATTCAAAACCCCAAAATTACTCTTATCCATCAATTCTTTTTCGCCTCTTTAATTGATAGAAGAAAAGTGTTTAAAATCTGTAAACTACACTGAAAAACCGAATCTATCGACGAAAAAGTACTTGGTTTGAAATTATTAGTGCATTCATGATTCAACAGTTCGTATTTGGTGCAAACAGGCTTCCTGGGTTTCATATTTGAACTTCTCAACAAATGGAGGTAGATAAGAAGAAGAAGAAAAAGGAAAAAAGAAGAATAAGCAGGTCAAGAAATTACGGGTTTGCAAATTTGGGGTGGGTATGTGAGGTGGATGGAGAATGTGGAAATGAATTTTTAATTTTAATTATTTGATTTTGATTATTTTATTATAAAAAAATGTAAAGTTATCATTTTAACATTTTAAAATTAGTCAAAATTATTGTCAAAATCAATTATTTGATCAATTAACGGTTAAACTAATATAAATCATTCATTTGGACTTCAAGTGCAACATTTTGAAAGATTTGGTATCGTGGTTGGCACAAATGAAAAGTTTGGACAAAGTCTGCTACTTAATGAAATGTTTGGTACTGCTACTGTAATTATCCCAAATATTTATGTTTAACGATCTAGATAAGTGTATAAACTATGATACCATGTGCTATGATTCTCAGATCTCTTAAACATTTTTATCATTTAACACCAAACGAATTAAGATCTCAATAAAGAATAAAGAACAAAATAACACCATATATGTTCGCTCCTTTAAAGGGGCCGACAATTTGATAGGGTGCAATGTCCATGTCTGATGTCACATGGGGTTCACAAGTGTATTTTGTACATTTATTTAGGTTGTTACTTTAATGAATTATGACTTAATTCTATATGAATTTTGTTTGTTATATAAATCTCGATGAAAATGATAGAATTGGGTGAAAGGAAAGGAAAAAAAAAAAGAGATGAAAATGAAAGAAATTCAAAGTTCGAAGACTAAAGTTCAAATGTTCAATAATTGATTCGGACTTCGTGTCAAAGAGTGGAGATTGCTAAAAGTCAATTTGATGAGAATAAAAGCCAACCAGCTGAAAAGGAATGAATCAGGACCAAAATGCACCTACGAAAAAGTTCAAGGACAAAATTGGTCCCCATGTGGAAAGCCATGTGCACGCACGGGTGTTCCTGGAAGTTGGCGGGCTGGTTTCCTTTGTTAAGTCCAACTCTTTATGGTATGGACTTCTAGATTTATTTGTTTATTTTTTAATCTATTGGATGACGTAATGAATGTATCTTGCAACAATATAATGCAAAAAAGCCGTCTAGCAAAAGTTTACAAGGAAAACAATACAAGATATTGAAGATTCAAAGTTCAGATTTAAGATTCAAGGCCAATAAATTATCTTTTAAAGTTCTTCATTTTGTTCCTTAATTTGGGTGATGTCTTTTCAAAACTCTGTGTAATTTATTTACAAACATGTTAAGCTAAACTCTATTGTATTAGATGATGATGATGATACCATTGGTCATTTATTTCTAATTTAAAGATAAGTAGTTTAGTAATTTCTCATATTCTTGATTGGTTATTCATGCTTAATTTGTTATTTAGATAATTTGTTGTTTGTTGTAGTGTTGAAAAGTTCACGATATGTTTAGAACATTGTATAATTATATACAGGCAATAGATGTTAGAAATAGCATGTATAGCATGTGCAATCTCATTAGATAATCTTTTGATTGAATGTATATTTTTGCATATGAATTCGGATTAAGAATATGATCGAGTTACGCTTAGAATATTTTGATTTATCTTGAAAAAAAAAAGTCAAATAATATAGGTTTATAGATTGTTACAAGCACTTGAACGGCGCTAAACTACATAAAGTTAAAGAATTGAAAATAGATGCCAATATGTGGATTGTAAAATTCAATACATTCATTACATAACTTGACAAAAATCAAACGTATTTACATAACTCACAGCTTGATTTAGGATAATAACAAATACATATAATCTCTTTTGTGTCACTTATATCGAATTTGATAGAAATTAATACACTATAATTAAAATTTATTTTTCGTGGGATGATAACTCAACTCACTACATTATTACTTGTCAATAATCATGTATGCTTGTGGGATTTATATGAACTAGGGTCAATATAAATAAAGTGATCTTCTAAATGAAAAACTTAAAAGATGATCATTTTTTCACTTTTGTCACAAGAAGATGGTTATTTCGAAAAAAAAAAAAAAAAAACTCCTTGAAGTACGTCTACTTTCTTAATGAAAAACTTTAAAAGGTGATTATTTCTTACACAAGTGATATTGAAAAGAAAAAGACAGTCCATGAGCATGTTGCTGCAAATTAACCGACTATTTCATCATCAATTAGGTACAAAGCATGGCTAGGAATACAAAACTAATGCAAATACCACACGTGGAGCAGATAGGTTAATAATTGATAATTATCCCACGATGATTAGCATTATAATACTGTGTTATTTGATTAAATACGTATATTTGGCCTGCTCAAATACACCTGATTGGTATGCCAACTTGACCTCACGATGCATGTGTACGTAGGACAATAATAAATATCTCCCCTTCATTTTCATGCTTAATTTTCTAAATTTTTTATTTTTCTTCTCTTTTTTCTTGAAGAAAGTTATTATTTTTTCTGTTATTGGATAAGTTTAGCTGCTGAAATGTGAAACTATGTGTTAGAAAAATTGCAAAATTTTTGGCTGTACTATATAATTAGATTAGATTTACCTTTAAGTTATTTATTTTGTCAAAAACAATTTTCGGAGTTATTCCTATAAGTAACTAACCAATAAAATTTTCAGATGCGTTTTAAAAACAAACTTTAAATGAATAATGAATTTATACTCTTTTTAAAAATTTGAACTTTAGTAAAAGGTTGCTAACATTTTCTTGTGTTTTCCAATGTTGTAAAAAAATTGTCAGGCATTTTGATACCGAACAATCCCGGTGCGATGATGAATTTGTCGGATCGGATTAAAATCATATGATTCGTTTGGAATCCATTGTTGAGAACACTTTAAATAGTCAACCCAAAGCACACGACTAACAACCTACGAAGTAAAGTTGGACCAAGAGTTGCATTTAGGGCTCGACCCATATACTTGACCTAAAGTGTATTATATGTATACTTGTGCAATTTACCTTTTAAGACAATAGGTACACACTACTTCCTTTCTGTGATTTTTGTTGCCCCCTTCATGCGGTCTCTTTTGTGAGATCTTCTCTGTCTCACCTTATCGACATCTTGTCCAGTGACTTGGCTACTTGGTTCGATTTCCTACTGCTTTAGTTTTCCCCCTACTTCGTTGCCACATGCCACCTTGCTGTCGTCATGTGCGGCGGTCTTTGCTTGACTCCTTAGGAGGTTTTCTTTGTGGTTTTGAGTGTGATTCTTTGTCCCTCTCTAGTAAAAATGCTTTGTGTGGTTTCGGGTCATTAATCTGAGCCATGTACAATCCACTTTTGGGTGCCAATCTTCGTGAAATTGATAGAGAAGTGTTTATTTTATATTCAAATTTTGATTATGTTATTACTTGATTTGGAACTTACTTTGTTTTGAGGGTTAATTACATCAAACATCACTAAACTTTACCTAAAGTTTTCACCAGGTCACTGAACTTAAAAACAACGCCATTCATCACTAAACTTTTGATATTGCTACCATATCCATCACCGAGCAGAAGTCCATAAAAAAACTTAACTAAAATGATGATGTATAGCTGACAAAATGCATGACGTGGCCATTTGTTTAAGTGATTTATGCCAAATCATATAAGTGCTAGTGACGTGTAAAATTGCAAACACGTTTTTACCTTAAAAAAAGATATTAAAAAACAAAAACCTAAAATCAAACCCCCGACCCATTCTCCCCCCAATTGTCAACAATTTACCCATTTCCATTTTCCCGAAATAGAAACCTATAACCCTTCTCTCCCATCGACAACAAGTGCCCGGCCAAAACTCTGCAAGTCGATGATGCAGAGCCTTTAATCACGAGCCAAGATCTTGCAAATCAAGACCCTAAGAATCACAAGACCTACAACCCTAAGAACCCTAAAAATCGGGACCCAAGGAACCCTAAAATTGCCAACTTTAGAAGTGCCTACATTCCACTTCTATCACAAACCAACTGTCGTCCTCCATTGTGAATCGATAGTGAGTTCACTTTGAAGAACCTGCAATTGCCTCCCTTACACTTATAACTAATTCAACCGCTGGAATGGAGTCATCATCAAATAGCAAGAACCGCGCAGGTGCCATTGTATGTTATTGTGGGCAAATGGTTATTTTGAAGACGTCGTGGACCAAGGATAATCCGGGAAGACGTTTATTTGGTTGTGTCAATTATGGAACTTCAATGCTTGCCGGTTTTTTGATTGGTATGATGATCCTATGCAAGCAAGATTGAAAGATTTCATCTTGGGGTTACTTTAAAATGTAAGGAGACGTGAAGCTGAAAACAATGTGTTGCGTCTGGAGATTCGAAATTTGAGATTACGTCTTGGGGAATTCGATGAACAGGGTGAGGACCTACATATGACACATGAACTTCTGAATGAAGTTATACGGCTGCGTTAGGATAAGAATTTTTACCTCATTGGATTCTACATGTTGCTAATTGCTTTAACATTATTCATGTTCTAAGTAGTGTAGCTCACAGTTTAAGTGGTTGTTTGGGGAGAGGCCGAATTTGTTTGTAGTGTGGACGGTGAACATGAAGGTGTTATTGCTGTAATTTACTTCTAGCGTGGACGGTGGATTTGTTTGGAGTGCGGATGCCTTTGTTTTGGCCATTTTTTATAATTTGTAATGTATTTCCGTTTGCTGTAATGTTCCTATAATGTGTATCAGTTCTCTAGTGAAATGGATTTGGACATGGCTGCAAGTATGTTGGTGTAATGTGTTTCAATTCAAAAATATCAGCAGCTTGTTGTGATTTGTGTTTCCAACAATATCAAATTAACTATTTCCAGTTCTTTCCAACACTATAATTACATAATTATTCAATACCAAAATTAGTACAATCCCAACGTATAATTAAAATTGAAATAATACATCAGAATATAGAATGTATTTCCATTTCTTGCCAACAATGTAATTACATAAGAGATTTTCAAAAAAAGTGTCTAGGCCAACATTGTCACATTAGGCGAATCCCAACATCTAAACAAAAACAACAATAGCTGTTGAGATTTGGGTTCCAATTAACCATATAATACGCGCTCAGTTTCAATCCAAATCAACACCACAATCCGACCAAAGCTCCCAACCAACGCCCAACACCGGTTGCTCACGGGTTTGCCCTTCAAGGGCTCGGTGAGAAGAAGAAGGAGGCCTCAATGGACAGCCACCAAGGCTAAAGGAGAAGGAAGAAATGGATTCCACAAGGCACCAAGCCAAAGCACAAGACAATGATGAAAACGGCTCTCTTCTCCTAAAAAACGGCTTCCCTCTTTTTTC